>JAQFYE010007156.1:0-10106 GCA_034694305.1 Protaphorura glebata
ATTACACTAACTGCACTACAAATTATTAAAATCGGAATAAAAATGCACACTTACAGACAATTCTTAAACTCTCCCTAATTTAGCCATGGATCTATATAGTCACAGGCATTTCACTGATCAACTTAACAGATATTTAAACAAATATGATATATTATAAATATATTTATTTGTCAAATATATAATCTTTAGCAAATATTTGTATTTAATATTTTAAGTTTTTTTTAACACTACTACTACATTGCTTAATTGTCTGAATCAACGAATAGATTATATCGTAGATGTTCCAGCCGATTAATTAAGAGATATTCTTGTTAATCTTTTAAGGTGTGAAAATAAAGTGTACCAAAAAATTACAACTTTTCCATTGTTTTATCTGCCATTTATTCTGAGTACTTTGCCATTTGCGCTCCTTTATTTTTTCTCTCCGTCTAAAAATCTTTTCTTAAAACTTAAACCCAACAATATGGTGAGTAAGACCATTTCTCTGAGAACAGAGTTCTTTTGTCTGTAGGGAACCACTTCAATTGACACTTCTGACCCCAAACTTATCTTCGTACCTCCTGTGGAAGTTGAAAAATCACGGGTTGACGAGGGCGAATTATGTAAGAAAAAATCAAAAATTGTGAGGAAAAAGTTTTGAAGTATGATTTGATTTGACGGGGATCTTTCAACATTGACACGAAATGAAAATTGAAAAATTTAACATGACCTTTAACCTGCGATTTTCAACTTTCAAAGGGAGACCTCAGGAAGCATTTCGACAACATTTTCAGAGACGGGCGAAAAATGTACTTAATTTGAGCGGACGACTGCGACTTTTGCATTTTTTCATGTGAGGGTCTCCGAATTGGTTGAAAAAGTATTATGCTGAGTCTAGGTCGTAGCTTCAAAGGAAGTAGTTCCCTCGTGAGAAAGGGCAAAGGCTTAACTTGAGACTTAGGTTTCACCCCGCTCTCGCTCAGCACATTTGTCACACTTAAAGTTTTAACTATAGACGAAAACAAACTTACAAAATGCACGCATGTCCAATTCTATGCGTTCAATGAATGGTAATACGAACGTGCAGTACTTAAATATAACATTCTTACCAAAAACTATGCAGTCAATATTGTACCTAAGTAAGCAACTGATGAATTTTACAGTTTACAGTCTTCCTTAACTACAAGCAATGACACGAGAGTTTTCAAATCTACAGATTTTTTTATGCTCTTTTTTTGCATGAATGTATCGTACGGAAGACTTTTCTCAATTCTTTTCACAGTCGTCACATTCTTTGGAGCAACGTTGACTCATTTGAACACATTCTTATTTCTTATGCATGGACACACTTTCCGAGTTTGCGAATCAAATCAATTAAATGCCACATGAAGTCGGATAGGTGACTTGAATTTCGGCTCTCCGTCAGACGCACAAAGGGAACATTCTTAAGTGTCTGTCGAATTTAGACCCGAAATTGTTTCTGCGAGTTCATTCCTGTATACTAATAATACTGTGTGAAATATCTCGTGCTACTTTTGCCGCTAAATGCCTTGAGTGACCTCCGGAGGTCAAGTTTTAATGTACACAGATGGGAATTTAGAAATTATTTCCACAAAAGGCCTCATTTTTGTGTGTTAAAAGTGAGGCCATTTGAGGAAATGGTGATTAAATTTCCATCCCTGTACATTAAAGCTCGACCTCCCACGGTCACCAATGGCATTTAGCGGCAAAAGTGGCACATGATATTTCACACACAGTGTTAGCATACAGGAATGAACTTGCAGACAAATTTGCAGGTCAAAATTTGATGATCACTTAGAAGGGTTCCCTTGTTAGCTATATATTAGCCCTTGGTGTCTGAGTTCGTGTACGTGTCTGTGTGATAGCTGACACATTTGCCTGATTTTATTAATTTCTTTTGTATTTTAGTTTGTTTACTTTCAGAAATAGATTGCTTTCTGTGCGACAATTCCTGAATCATGAGGTGTTATTTAACCGTAGGGTAGACTGGACTAATTTTGACCGGTGTGCTAAAGAAGACCACTTTCTAATTCACAGGTGGCGCGCAAATTCGTTCATATTCAAAAACATGAATTCGGTGTAAAATAGGTAAATAAGTTCTGCTTTCCACGGCGACAGTTACAATTCTCCCAAATCATTGATAAATATTTTAAATTGTTGGCCGTTGCTATTGGAAACCGAAATAGAAAAATTCAGAAATAATTTAGAAAAATAAGTTCAATCCTTGCCAAATCTACTTTTCCCGAGGCCGGCATAAGCCTTACCAGAAGAGTGGTCAAAATTAGTCCACCTTACCCTACATAATGTGTAAGATAAGGATTTATAAAGGATTGACGGCGCTCGTCATTCCATGCACAATAAACTTGCCATTCATAATTTTACCATAAAACTGCAAGTACTTTTGTCGCTTCTAATTTTCAATTGATTTTATTGCTAACGCTATCACCTTTCCGACAGAAACTTCACACATTCTCACCGAAATAATAAGGCAATGCTGGAAAATCCGATGACTCCATGCCCGTACTTTTCTCATTCTAGGATACGGCTTGCAACAATTGTCAAGGTAATTTACTTGAGAATTAAGGGAATTCTGCCATTCAATGCAACCAACCAGAGATGGTCAATGAGAATCTGTCTAATGTATTGGGCTTTGTAAAAATCAATTCTAAACTTAATTTATCAAAAAACTACAACATTTCGGAATTTCTTATCTTTATTGACCATTTTTCAAACAGCTTTGAAATATCAATTGGGCGTGGCAGTACTTATATCCATATGAAATGCACATCTATATAATTCACATTCTTTGACCTGTGGCAGCACTATTGCCGATACTCACAAAATATTTTGGCTAAATGTGTCTAACCCAGTGTTGCAGTGACTTTACGATTTCCCAATGAATAAAATTTGAAGCCGAATTAAATTACAACCTTAAAATGATTTCTTAAAGGTAATCGACTAGTGTTGTATTTTTTGCTTTAAACTTTGCGATAATACATATAAGAAATTTGAGAAAGTGGGTGTCAGAGGGTGACCCCGAGCCAAGTCACCAGTTAGCTATCCAGGTGTCTAGTTATGCCGAGTATCTATGTGTTGCGAAGCGGAAGCAACACATAGACACTGCGTCTTACGACGGTGTATTCACATTATGGCATCTGAAAGTACTTAAAATTTCTCCGTTTCTCTGAATTATACACATGAATCATAATCAAAAGTAGAAAATCAGACTTTATTATTTTATGTCAACTTTCCAAACTACAGTCCATCGACTGCATTAGTTTAAAATCCACTTTCTTAAATTTCAAAAGTTAGGCAGTACTGCTCGTAAAACTGTTTTTGACGATTGTTCACTTGTAGAACAATCCAACACCCTTCTAAATCCAATACGCCTTGCTCTGCTTTATTATTGCGAAAAATTTGCACTAGTGGACTGCCTTAGTCTAAAAAATTTACTTTGACTTCTTGTACTGCCGTAGAAGCATCCTAAGCCCGAGACTGGCTGTAAAATCTACTATACACCAACAAAACACGGAAGTCGTAGTTGCCGTTATCTTTATTTGGTTCCAACTTGGATCATAGTTTTAAATTTCCGACCGACATGAAATTCACCGAGGGAGTCGTTCTAGCAACAGGTAAGTTTATATTCTTTACCCTTAATACACTTCCTGATAAATATTCCGTCCAGCGGAAAAGGTGTCTATTGTTGGTAGCCGAAATCGAGTTATATTTTCTGCAAGAAGTATCGACAGAATGTGAAACGAAGTAATCATGGCCAGATAGCATTTTTCACAAATAAAAATAGAACTGAAACCACGTGGGTGGTCCCGTCTTCGATTCCTACTGACATCACTTATTTCACCAACTTTTTCTTGCATTAATTAAAAGCACTAGAATTTATGCGAGCCAGGAAAACAGTAATGGATTATCTAAACTTAGGAATTAAAAATAAACTAAAGTTAATTTCAGAAATTCCAAGTTAAATTCTTACTTAGCGTGGCAAATCCATTCAAGTATCGCGTCCGATGTTAATTGGTCTCAACGATTAAAAGTCTGAGTCTATAAGCGAATGAAATTCAGTTTCTATGGTAAATGAGTTGCGCGATCCTACATCCGATTGATCTCCTATAGGCGGAAACCATAGATTCAAAAAATCCTATAAATTAGATATGCGATAAGACTACAGAATGTACAGGGTGTTCACGAAAAAGTGAACAATTGTTTGGGTATTTTTAGTTGTTGGGCGGTTTAATCTCATTGCATGCAATATAAATTTTCGTAACTACGCCGAAATTCCAACAAACAAGTGCTATTTTTTTCTTGAACACCCTGTATATGATAAGACCTTTTTTCGTCTTTAAAACTGAAATGAGGTGGAGGGAAACAGTTTAACTTTGCCGAAGTCGAATGAATCTCATAGCAACCGGCCGAATTAGGTCACATTTTTAAATGCTGGTACATTATTTTTAAAGCGATGGAAATTTAACAAAATTTTCATCGTTGCCAGGGACGGTAGACCTTTTCGTTCAAGGCGTTTCCCCCAATTCAGATTCCAAAAGTAGTAACCATAAATAATATTACGATCACATATCTTAGTCATTGATTTTCCTAATATATGGTCAAAACTGATTGGTGCTAGTCGGTGGTAAATACGTCAGAATCTTTATTTAGATTTAAAAGACCGATTACACACATTCCGGATGCCCGTTAAAGTTTTTTAGTGTCGTCATGCAGTATCAAGTTATATGAGTCATAATCGAAAGCATGGATTTAGATGAACTAATTCAGGTCAAATTATATTAACTACTTCTGATTTCTCCAGACAACCAAGTCAACGTGAGCGACTCATAAAGTTTCAAATTAAATGTGAAAGTAGGTCGCTAGTCTTCGAAATTGTTTTTGGACATTCACTTTTGGCAAAACAAACGTTTCCCTTTCCAGCTGTCTTCCTCCACTTTCCTTTTCTAAATAATTCGTAGTAGTACTCAACGGGATACTCGGTAGCTTTTCCAGTTATACTTTGAGATTTGTATACGAAACAGTTAACCCTTGACTAGTTGAACAATTAGTTGGATCTGAATTGAAGTCTCGTTGCACTATTTCCTTGTCCAAGTTCCGGTAATTCGAAGAAATCAGAATGAGAATTACTGCAAGAATCACTTTAGGTAACCCAAAGTACTTCCCTCAGAACTAATTTAGTTTGGAAAAATGGAATAACAATACTATCCCTAGTGAATAGTTTATCGCCTTAAATAAATACGAATCTTTATTCTGTTTCTCCAATTGCAGTTCTGATCGGATGCCTACTGAATAATGGAATAAACGGAGATGAGGAGGATGATCAAGAAACTAAACCAAATTGTTTGGATGGGACATATTGCTATCTAATCCAAGGTGATATAGCCCGACAATCTGCAAAGTATGGGAAAGACGCGGCCCAATATTACAAAAAAGCGGATGAACAATTTGTCAAGTACAAAGAATCTATCCATTCCGAAGATGAAGCACTTAAGAAGGTAAGTCCGGATTTCTTATATTGATAAACCCGGAAAGAGAGATTTACACTTTGCACAGACGAACTCGCGTGGGACAACCTTACGTACGAACGTTCAAACCTCAACAAATTGGTCATTTCGTAAATAAACTGGCAGTTTAAGGGCCAGTGTAGTCCAGTACCAGGCCAGGATCATTCGGGTTTCATTCAAACCAAACAATGTGACCTTCCGATCAATCTGTCCAATAATGTCCGATAAACACAAATCGGATTATAAATTTGACTAATTGTTAATATTTTGAAAAGAAATTAGTTATCTAGAAGCAATTAGTAATCCGATCAATTGCAGGTTGAAAATTTCGACAAATTAGGCCTTCACTTGTGAAATTTTCAACACAGACAATAACAGTAACATTTCGATTATAGACAAAGGGAATAGAAATTGAAACCACGAACCCATGTCTTTCTTATTTGCTTAGTTTATTCAAATTTTCAAATATTAATTTATCAAATTCAACAAATCCAAAAAATCCAAATTTTGAGCAAATATTAGGATAAAGTTTTTTTGCAAAGAAATTTCGTGACTGAAATTCATGAAAATTAAAAGGACTCTTGCCGTAGCTAATGGGTTAAAGAGATGAGTTTGCGACTGGTTTTTGAATATATTATTCACCTAGAGACGACATCATGGACAAAAGAAAGGTGGAAGGAATTTAAATGAAGGAGAAATCTACTTTCAATTCAAGAAACATAATTATAAAGTAGAAATTATACAGTCCCCCTATATGTTGTATGGTGTCGATCCAGATGCAATATATGATGTACACAAATAATTTGTGCAACATTACTTCAGAAGTAAAAAAAAAAAAAAAAACCACTTCCGCCCCATGTAGGTTTTCTTTAATTAGAACAATGAATCTTCACAAGCACAATGCTAGAAGTAAGATGGAGTATATCATTTATTCGAAGCAATAGAACAATCAAGAATATATCTGCTATACTACAGATTTAAACTTAATATACTAACCAGTTATTGCTTTTATAAAATTCCTTGAATAGGCATGCGAAGAAACACATAGGAAGTGCTCCGAAGAGGCTGCACAGATGGCGGTTGAGGGTTTGAACTATCCTTTAGCATATCAGAAGTCATGCAGTTACAGGACGTATTCCAGGGATGTCTTTGGCTGCCAAAACATAAATGAGTGGCCACAAAATATCAGAACCGCCATACCTGATAATCACAAGGCGTGTAATATAGTTTGCGAAATGGATGAAAATAAGGAGTATAAACTCAGCAATGGACAGAAGATTATCCGCTCGGGTGATACGGTTAGAAACTTTATCTCAAATAAATCGTAAGGGCTTAATTGCTGAACCAGACAGCTGTTGGAAATCAATGAGTTGAAGCGGTTTGGCCTGTCTTGTCGAGTAAATTAATTAATTACCAAATTAGAATTGCAATTCCGGAAATCAATATAATTCGTTACAATTCTGGACATCAGATATGCATTTTAAATGAAATTACAAAGATTATATTTAATTTTAATATTTCAATTACAATTACAATCAAGTAATGGTAATACTACAATAAATTACTTGATTATTGAGTATACTGACAAAATGGAAAGTAGTTTTGAATTGCAATTAATTACACCGTTGAAATGTACAGGATGTCTAGTATGTGTTGTCTCCTAGTCTCCCCCGCTGCAGCAGGAACCACAACAAGTACAGTCAAGTAGAATACCTCGTTGGAAAGATCAGCTCAAATAGGAGCTCAGACAACATATTTCATCGACATCTGAAAAAGCGTTCGCGCGCAGCGCGCAGTGGAACCTAAAAAATGAGTTTTTCTCCATTTTTTAGCCGGTTGTTCATGGGTTTCCGCTTGAAAAGCCATGATAACTTGAAAATCTCGAAAGACCAACTTCACCGCCACTTTCGTAAGTGCTTTCTTAAAATATTGAGGCAAAATCGACTTGATCAGAAATCGTCGACCCATGGCTCAAAAATTCAAAATTTTCAGAAAGCACTTGCGATAGTGGTGGTGAAGTGGATCTATCAAGACTTTCAAGTTTTCATGGCTTTTCAAGCGATTTTCAAACAATCTGGCGGAAATATGGAGAAAAACTGATTTTTTTAGTTCCACCGTGCGCTGCGCGCGAACTCGTTTTCAGATGGAGCTGAAATATTTTGTCTGAGATCCCATTTGAGCTGATCTTTCCAACGAGGTATTCTACTTGACTGTACCTGTTGTGGTTTCTGCTGCAAGGGGGGATTTATTATTGCATATATTGTTTTCAATTGTACAATTGGAGTATTTTGCGTCTTTTTACAATTCCATTTCAAACAATGAATTTAATTGTCGAAAACTTCATCCGGGAAAAGAAATTTAGTTTGTCGTTTTCAAAAGACGGGATGGGTTCGCTCGCATTTCTGTGGGACAACCGAAGATGGGATATTTCCTAGTCAATCAATGCTTTGATTTTTAAGTTCAGTTTTTTTATCAAACTAATATTTTCAAATTACAGAGAAATGTTTCATCAGACGTCCGTGAAGCAAGACAAGCTCAAGGACCTAGGGCAATAACTCACCAAGTAAGTCCTCTATATCCTCCAATGGGCGTCACTAATCATTTTCGTGTTTCAGTCTTTGATAGACTTTTAAGTTGGCCCTGGGAACCATGCCATGGTTTTTCACTTACCATCCAACCGAATATTTCTTTTGAAAATTCAGGGAATAATGTTTTTTGAAAAAAAAAATTGAGTCTGTAACCCTGGGTTTCCAGTAAAACCCTACGTTGACACGACAGTCGTAGAAGAAAACGGGCAAAGGAGAGTACAAGTTCCGAGAGAGTTGGTAATTGTACTGCTCGAATGAAAATAATTCCTCTTCAAATCGTATCTAAACTCTAGAGATCATGAATGAACAAAATTAATATATCATTTGAAACATTTGATTCCAACAGTATCCGTCCATCACTGACAAGGCTGATGGTTGGAAGGAATTCAATTACTGCCCGAACGATCAATTTGTTGAACGAGGATTCAATATTTCAAATGACACCCCTGCCTATGGAGTTTATTTCTATTGTGGTCCGATTAATCGAACAAACGGAGAATATACTGCGCTACAACAAGAAGTAGGTGGGAAGTATGCAAAGTACGACAATGGGAGCAAAGTTATTGCCTTGGACGGAAAACTTGTTATCCTCTATGAAGTGAAGGCTCTAGATCGTTGTCCACCTCAGTCATGCGTAGTTGGTATTGAAGTCATATTGCAAGCGATTCCGACCTATGGGAAACCCGTTAGGCAGGTGAACATGATCTGTTCAAAAGGAGACTTCTCCGCCATCCCTACTGCTGCTCCAGGCAATCCCGAGGTCAAAGTTTGTCCAGCCGGAACTGCCATGTGTGCAGTCAAGACCAAGGTCCAAAATTTTGGTACGTGAAGTATAAATCCATTATATTGCTTTAAAACGTGTTATCCCAACAAATCCAAGACATACAAATCCTTGTGGTTCAGATTATAGACCACACCGGATTAAAACCTCAACATCCTATATTTCCACGACTGAGTTTTCATATAAACATCGAGTCCCGCTCTCCTTACTGTTACCTCAAAAATCCCCTCTACCAACCCATGGCATCGCTCTAACATTACTTGCATTGCAGCTTGCAGTTGTCACAAGGGAACCCCTTAAGTTGTATGGCACAAGATTTTGAAGGGAGTTAGAAAAAATATGATATTTTTTGAAAATTTACGAAAATTTTTGAGAAATTAAAAAATCAAGAGTAAAAAAGAAATTTGAATTTTTTTAACAAAATTTCAAAAAAAAAAATTTCTCCAGATTTCTGAATTTTTTTAAATTTTTTGGAAATTTAAAAAAAATATATATTTTTCTAACTCCCTTCAAAATCTTGTGCCATACCACAGAGCAGAAAATTCTGGCATGCCAGGATTGACTGCTCTGTGTGCCATACAGCTTAAGGGGTTCTCTTGTTACAACTGCAAGCTGCAATGCAAGTAATGTTAGAACGATGCCATAGGTTGGCTAGAGGTGATTTTTGAGGTAACAGTATATAATCAGAAAGCATTCTCTCCTTGCGTTTAATTCTCACGTTTAAGACTTAGTGATTTCAAGGCAAAACAAATATTTCATTTTCAATAATCCGTATGATACGCCCGTAATGCATTTAAAATTCATACAACAAGATTTGAATATCCTTTGGATTCTCTCTTCTCGCATTTGTCCGGGAACAATTCACCATCGTGTTTGATTGGATTCATATCTTCGAACTAAAACAGTTACTACAATGAAATCACAAGATAATCGTTGTTCAGAAGTGAAAACGCACAAGCTAATTATAAGACTAGACAATTGGTTCAAACTCAATTTATTTTCAATTGTACAGGGAATAATGTGGAGTTGATGGTTGATGTCGGAATCGGTTGTTGCGGAGGTGACGACACCAAGTACCCAAACTGCTTCAGCAAGTAAGTATTATTATGAGGTAATGGTCTCTTGGTAAATGGAATAGATACAGTGTGTGGCACTTACTTTTACTCACTTTTATTCCAAGAACTTTGAGTTAGATTTTTGACAAAACTGAACGGA
>JAQFYE010007157.1:0-10104 GCA_034694305.1 Protaphorura glebata
GATAATATGTATAAATTGGTGTGGGGGCGCTGACGGTTTTGGCACACGGGCGCAAAGACGCTTGCTTCGCCTCTGGATTTGAGAAACCATGGAGAATACTAATTGTCTGAAGTTGTCTTCCTACGGAAGAATTGGAATGCAGGATATCCAATTTCCATCTCTTTTCAAGAAGCAATGAATCTTTGACCAAAAAAAGATTTGACCGAGCCTGAGAGATATACTCGTACTTTAACGAATCCAACAAATATTAGTTCTACAGCATGTATGAAAGTCCACGTTCATAGGAAACCAAGATTTCTAATATTTTCACAATCTTCCAGTAAAATATTCGCCTGATCTGTTTAATGTTATTCATCAGAAATCAATTCGGTTAAATTGTACTGAACAGTTTGGGAAATGGATCGTTAAGGTTTAAATTTTAAATGAAGAATTCTCTGACTGAGTCTGACTCTGACAGCGTAAGCGGAAGGACGGCTACAAATAATATGTGGAAGCTGGAATAATGAAGAATAATGTCCATCGAATGTACGGAATGTAAGACAATCACAGATTTGCTGATTTTGTAGTTCCGTTGTTCCATTCCATTCCATACATGAACTCTCGTAAAAGTTTTGATTGATGCTCAATGTACATAGTCGCTCATTGATAATTCTGAGCTTCCAAAACCCCGTCAATTTCAAATCTAAGCGCATGGTGATTCTTTACATGAGTACATGAATTCCACCGGGTTCAATTTTATTCACGAATTGACTTCTTTTTTCATAAAAAGTATTAATATATTGTCAAAAATTTAAATAGTGACTTCCGAACTTCTTGCTCATCAAAATGGGCAAGAAATCGAAGGTTGGAAAGCAGCGCAAGGATAAATTCTACCATCTTGCCAAAGAGACAGGTTAGTTTCAAAACTCGTGAGAAAAAATGTCATTTTTATGTCATAATTAAACTTTGAAATACAGATTACGAGAAAAAATAATTTTCCAAAATACGTTTTGCAAATAGCAGTTGTAAAGTTCTGACAATATTACCGTACAACTAGGAATAGGATGTAGGATAGAGAATAGTCACTTTATTTTATCAGTGCTGTAGTATTTATTTCTTATAATCTTTTCTAAAATTAATCCAAATTATGTATTTCTACCAGGCTACAGGTCTAGGTCTGCTTTCAAATTGATCCAGTTGAACCGAAAGTTTGAATTTCTTCAGAAGTCCAAAGTTTTGGTTGATCTTTGTGCTGCACCTGGAGGATGGATGCAAGTGGCTGTCGAACACATGCCAGTCTCCAGTATTGTTATTGGTGAGAATTTATTAAAGTTTACGTCAGAGTTGCCGTTATACCTGTCCCAGAAGTCCGGGTTCAAAATTATTAGCCTGTGGTAGAGGTAGTCGCCGCGAATTTTTCGAGTTGGAGTCGGCACGGCACATCCTATGATTTGATGGCACACATCCGAACCGCATGGCCGTCCACCTGAGATGATCGCGTTGACAGTTTTACTGATAGTTTTTACATTAATGTTTTTTTTGACTTTAGGAGTTGACTTATTTCCGATTAAACCTTTGGCCGGGTGTATAAGTATTCAAGAAGACATCACGACACCACGTTGTCTACAACTTATAAAGAAAGAATTGAAAACCTGGAAAGTTGATGTAGTTCTTCATGATGGTGCCCCAAATGTCGGGCAGAATTGGATTCATGATGCTTACCAACAGATTTGCCTTACTTTGAGTGCATTCAAACTCGCGACTACCATTCTTAAACCCGGAGGTTATTTTATTACTAAAGTTTTCCGGTCTAAGGATTACAATGCACTACTGTGGATTTTTCGACAATTCTTCAAGAATGTCTACTCCACAAAACCAGCTGCTTCTCGTCTCGAGTCTGCTGAAATATTCGTTGCCTGTAAAGGTTATTTGGCTCCCGATACTATTGACCCTAAGTTTTTTGACGCCAAATATGTATTCGAAGATATCGATATCCCTGAAGGGAAGAAACAACTCCAGCAGCTTCTAACTGAATTTACGTAAGTTGATTAATTGTGGAATGGTAACTTAATATTGGAATTATTATCACGAATTGTTTAATTTATACAGTAAAAAGAAGAAACCGGAAGGGTATGTTACGGGGGATGCTTTGATTTATAGACCGATTCCAGCAAGTGAATTCATTCGGAGTTCAGATCATATTGACTTGCTCGCCAATACTTCAAAGGTATCAAACGATTTTCGTTTTTATAGTTTGGCAATTTATACTTTGATCCAGCCAACCTGTGTCTGGATTTTTAGTTTCGTAACCATGCTATTGAATTTATGAGACCTTAAAATATTAATATCTAACACTCTGAATAGATAATTCTGGACGAGGACTGGATCGTTAAAAACGCAATAACAACACAAGACATTAAAGACTATTGTAACGACGTCAAAGTCTTAGGAAAGAAAGAAATTAAAGCCCTTATTAAATGGAGAAAGATTTTGAGGTAATACATATTTTGATATAACGCCATTGTTCAGTAGCCTGATCTAAAATCCAACATTATTTTTATCATTATATAGAGACAAATTGGATCAGTTCGTAAAACTAAAATCACAACCAGAGGAACCTGATGATACCGATTTGAAGGTGACTGGGGAAGTAGATGAGATAGACGAAGATGACAGCGACATCGAAACAAAGCTTGAAGAAGCCATCGCCGCTGTCAAAGAAGCAGAATTGAAAGAAACAAAGAAAAAAAGAAAGAAACTTCTAAAAGATAGAAAGAAGATTCATGACAAAACGAATTTGAAAATGATCATACCTGGAGACGCCGGACCAACGGACACCTCCGAAGATACTCTTTTTTCTTTAAAAAGTATGAAAACTCATGCCGACGTAGACAACTTGACAGAAAAATCACAGATGCCTCCAATCGAGGAAGATGAAGTTCTTGACACCGACGAAGAACTTGAACTTTTTGAGCAAACACGAAAATCTAAAGTGGTTACATTTGATAAGGAAGACCAATGCCTTGACAGCAGTGGAAGGTGTGTAATTTTCACAGGATTAAACATAAACTATTATGAAATTTTGTACTATATTTATATTTTATATTTTATTTTTCTTCTATGATCGATTAGATTTTATACCAGTAAAGAGGAGGCTGCAAATGATGTAGTAAGCGATAGTGATTTAGAAGATGACGACCCTGATTTGGATGACGGTCTCGGTTTTGAAGATGAGGACTCCGACATGTTGGACGAAGACGATGATGAATTAGACATGGACGATGCGGCACCAATTGAAAGTCATCCTTTGATAACAGATTTGGACCCTGCGAGCAAGAATGAAAAACGTGCTCGAAAAGCGCAAATGTGGTTTGATAAAGTAAGTTTCAAATAGCCGATTCATTATCAGAGTGTATAGTTTGGCAAATCAATTGATTGAATTTATATATATTTTTTAATTTCAATATCTACAGGACATTTTCAACGATTTGAATGCTGAATCGGATGAAGATGTTGAATTGAATGGGATGGCGGAGGCTTTTATAAAGAAGGGTGCCCAGGTACTTGGTTTTGCCAACAAAACGGCAGATGAAAAGCCAAAATCCCAAAAGCGTAAAGCCGTTACCACGGAAGTAGCTCCAGAAGTTGTAAAGCCCCCTTTGAAAAGTGAGTTTAAACTTTTAACTGTTTCTATTTGAAACATCACTTTCGAACGGTTGAGTACCGAATACATATGAAAATGAGAAGACATTTCACATGTTTGAAGCAAAACTGAAAACCAAATAAACAATGTTGTCTTAAGTTAATGCTTCAGATTTTGCTGTCAGACCTAACCTGTATTTTGTCTGGATCTAAACTTTCTAAACTTTTAATTGTATTATCTGTTAAATCTGTTTGGCAATGTTTTCTAATTATAATGCAATATTTTGTGTCACATCTCGTGTTCATAGAATTGTAGTCGTATTTACAGTGCAAAGTAAATGAGTTTTTCGATTTGACCAATATAATTGTTTCACGACTAGAACGGAAAGCACTCAAACTTGACCCTGAAGGATTGGCGCTCGGTACACTTATGATTCAATCCCGCAAGTCGAAACGAGATATAATGGATGAGGGCTGGAATCGTTATGCATTCAATGATCCTGGTCTACCTGACTGGTTTGAGGCTGATGAGAAAAAACACATGCGAAAAGCTGCGCCAGTTCCGGCTCAACTCGTCGACGATTACAAGAGGAATTTGCAGGTATCACGTGAAAGCCTTTATTGCAATGGCTTAACTAACATACGAATTCTCTAGATTTTTCTATACTCCTAGCAGTTCGAAATTATCATTAGAATTGTTTAATTGTTGAAGTATTTATCGGTATGATTGATTACAATTGGAAAGTGTTGTGTCAGTTAACAAGAGTTGACCGAAATTTAAATTGGATTTTCAGGAAATTAACGCGCGACCAATTAAGAAAGTTATTGAAGCCAAGGCTAGGAAGAAGAAGCGAGTTGTGAGAAAGATGGAAAAGTCAAGAAAGAAAGCGGAGGCAATCTTGAACCAAGGAGAATTGTCTGAAACTGAGAAAGCCAGTCAACTCAAGCAGTACGTTAATTACAATATTAGGTTGGGTAAATTGTAGTGTTCGGAATTGTAATAATCAAGAAATATATACATATCTTTTAGATTGTACAAGAAAGCTGGACAAACTAAAAAGAAGGAAGTCACATATGTTGTGGCTAAGAAGTTTACAAGCGGAAAAAGAGCTAGACGACCAGCAGGTCTCAAGGGTCTCTACAAAGTTGTTGACCCAAGAATGAAAAAGGATAGAATGAGAGGTGCAAAAGCTGAGGCCAAAGGAGGGGCAAAGGGGAAGAGGGGAGGCAAGTCCGGTCGTGGAGGGGGCCGTGGAAGGGGTCGTGGACGAGGCCGATAATATTTTATATCTTATTTCTTATATCATTGTTTCATTTGCCTAGATTTTGAACGAGTTTGTCGTTTTTTTCTCCCGTTTAATTTTTTTAAATATTGTTATTTAACATTCACAGCAATAACATGCCCCACTATATTCTTGCGAATGTCAGTTAAATAAAAATTTTCCCTTCCTGGATTTATCATCATCACATTCTTTGTGTACCTGGCATTGGGATGCGACCTCGATTTGATTTATAGGGACCATTTTATTATCGCTATTACAAGGACGAACCGAATAAACTTGTTTGCTACCACGAAGGTAATTAAATCGTTCGTTTGTTAAGAGTTTAGAAAGTTTCCTTTACGATAGCATGAGTGTCGTTAGGTCATGAAGAACAATAGGAAAGTTTTCAAACAGTCGGCGAAGGGGCATAATATTATATTGGAGTACACGACCTCCATTTAAATTGGATTTTTGATTTCACAACCTTGGGGAACTGAGTCAGCTCATTTAACTTTACGCCATGACGCACTGGAACACGAAATGGAATTTGACAGAGTACAGATAAATTATGCTTTACGCTAACCCGGATGGGACCAATGAAATGTTTACAAATACTACTTGGGCTTCCAGAATCAGGAAGTGGAATAATTACACTTCACCATAATTGTGTAATTGTGGTGAATAATTCAAAATGTTTGCATTTCAATCCAAAATATACCAATTCACAATACTCGGTCTCGGACTCTTGGCTGAAACGCTGAAATTACTTTTTCAAATAAAAATGCTTCGACGATGACGCAGGAACCAGAATTATAACATTTTATTTAGTTTCAGAAGTAGGATCAACAGCCTTTATCTCTTCATAATCTCTTGAATAGGCTCTGGAAATGACAATGATTGTCTCACACCTATTTAGGGTTAGAAGAAAGCGAAAAGAAATAGTTTCTTGTTTTAAAACTTTTAAAATAATTTTATTTGTATTTTTATTACAAACCCATGTAATGTCTTGAATGACATTTTAATGTAAAAGTTGGTTTCACTTACAATTTGTGAGCCGACAAGTTTTTTTTTGGAAAAATCGCTGGTTTTAAAACAATTTAAAAAATCTCTTAAAATATGTTTTAAATACTTTCTTTCAAACAGCTTGGCTTTAAACATGACAACTTTCTACCTATCCTCTCAAATTCTTAACAATTGCTCTGACGACTTCATGGTGAGTGATCAGATTGTTCATCTCATCGTTATTGGAGCCCATGTGAACACCTTGATTGTACTGCATCTGACATGGTACTTTGGTTCGACAAGAAGCATGGACTTCTCGTACGTTGGTTCCGTCAATGATTTCCTTGACATTTTCTGCTTTAATTCCAGCTCCAGCCATAATCGTAATCCGTCCATTTGCTTTTTCCACCAGTCTGCGAATTACTGACTTTCCTAGTAGAGCGGATCCGCTCTGCCCACTTGTTAAAATACGTTTGAAACCAAGTCCAATTATCTGCTCCATAGCCACCACAGGGTCAGGTGTCATATCAAAAGCCCGATGAAAAGTTGTTGGCAAATAATCCGCTTCTTCCAATAATTCTCTACAACGTCTCTCATCCACTTCACCGTACATATTCAGAACGCCGAATACGAATCCGTCCGCACCATGAGCTCGACATTCACGAATGTCCACCTACAATTTAAATAATGAAAATCCATGTCAATAAATAATGACAAAATTGCGTCGTAAAATTTTTAAATTCTAAATTAAAAACACTTTAAAACAAAAAAAAACAAGAGTGACGATCACAATTTACAATTTTGTCGCTGAACCCGGCCACCTGGGACCGGTTTCGTGTATAATTCAATAATGTTTAAATAATTACCTTCATCGACTCAATCTCGAGTTTGGAATATGCAAAGTCACCTCCGCGAGGACGGATCATGACAAAGATTGGAATCTTGACATGTTTCTTCATCTCTTGAAGAAACCCAATCGACGGAGTCAGACCACCTTCGGACAATGCGGAGCACAGTTCTATCCTCTTGGCACCTCCAGCTTCTGCGGCAAATCCTGAAGCTATGCAGTCAATGCATACCTCCAATAGTTGTGGTCCATCCTCCCCAATTACTGCATCTCCAGTCCCATCCTTTTCCAAAACAAAGAAATAATTTTAAAATATGATATTTATTGACAGTTGCCAGTAATTAAGACATAGTCAATCATTCTCGCATTTTTCGTAAAGGAATGGGTATTAGTATTCTCTTTAAACCTCCGGAAATATCAAAAATATCACTTTCGTGTCCCGCTTGGGAATTTTTTCATATTACTGTACACGTATTCGTCTGAATTCAGCCTAACATCGCAATTGGACAAATAATAGAATTAATAGACACATTAAGCTAGTTAGTTATGCAAAAGAAAAATCTTGAAGCATGTAACGATAATAGTATATTGCCCGAGAGATCGAACCCCGAACATAGCAAGTGCCTGTGCCATCATGACTATGACATGACATGCACAATGCATGGACGTATGCACGTATGGCTAACGTATAATTTTGTATCAACATTTATGTCACGTAATTTATTTGACTATTGCGAACATCACTGTTGACTGTTTTCTGTAGAATATTCATTTCCTTTGGCTGGAAAAAAAGATCCGACTTATGACGATAGCTCGTTTATCCTAGAATTTTGAAAAATAAATCAAGACTAACCTTTGGAACCGCTCCAACTCTCAACGGTTTATTTCGAGGCGTTTTGGTGACCCCCGACTGACCAAGGTTTTCCTCTGGAGGGTCAGGTCTTTCCCGACTTCTTAAATTCATTCTATTCCGATTCCACAGTGACTTAATTCTTCAGTTTGACAATTATGGAAAGAAATTTTTCAAGGTGCCAAGAAAAATCAAGAAGTCGTGATTATGATTTTCGTTCAACTCAATTTTCCACCGGTTCCGCGCGGATTTCACAATCAACAACATTTTTCTCTCTGCCCCGAGAAGCTATTGAGTCGTATACTTTCAAATTATTTCAATTATTGATCTACGCGATTAGGATGATTAATATGCTATATATATATAATATGAGGTCATAACCCTGCATCGTATAGCCAATTCGAAAATGTCCGAAGGTATGTAGAAAACTACATTCCAAATAACTAGGGCGGAAATTGTCATTTTGGTACGTTATTGAATTTACAAACTTGCGAGAGATTTACGTCATAAATAACCGCTGCCAATGCGTATCACACTTTTAGAAAGCCTGAGATACATTTACCGATTACTAATGTAAATGTTAGTAAGATTTTCCGAGATTTTAAAAATAATAATTATATCGCTAATTATATTTCCCTGAATTCTGATAGAATATCATAGTTAATTTCGCCTTTCTAGATATGCATGGTTAACATTAACATCAAGGTAAATGGTTAACAGTTTATTTCTAAATGCCTGACCTAATAAAATTAACTAACTATCAAGTAAAGTGTTTTCTCGGACAGTTTTTATTTGTATGATTACAAACATTTTGACATGATCATAAATGATCATGTGGAAATGTTTGTAATCTTTCAATACAAAACGCAAATCGTTTTGTATTGAAACTGAATATTAGGCCTTTTCACTTTAAAAAAATTGCCGGGCAGAATAAGTCCAAACTACAGGTTTTTGGTGTATTTAATTTCTTCATATTACATTTGGATCTGTGTTTCAATTTCTACTAATTTTAATTTTTCTTGCTTAATTTTTATATCTTAACTTAGAATTTGCTGTTTATTTAGCACTTTATTATATGCTACCGACCAAGGACATTTGAGAAATCGACCTTGATTCAATTGGAGTATTTTTTTTTATTATAGTACGCTATTAACTTGAACAATGAATTAGTCAAATGAAGTTTATGCGGGACTCAGAAGTAATGCGACCAAGAAGCTAATTTTGTCAATAAGGCGTAGGCAATTCGCCTTGCAATTGCAATCAATTTAGAAAGTTTCATGTGCGAAATCATGTCATAGCATAGCACCAACCAACGTCATTGCAGTTCATATTTATGCAGAACAATAGCGGTATTTTAAAAAACAAACGACCATTAATAGTACATATCGAGTAATACCATACTTACATTCCTTTGAATTTCTAAATTAACAACCTTTAACATAATATATGTACACTATTCCAGCAACCTAATTTGGAATTTGGATTTTGTCATGACTTAAACAAAATCCATTATTCTACTATTATACTATACCCGGACATGTATAAATCTTTATTGTAGATGCTCGATCCGTCAACCATTAAATGCATCTACATTTTTATAAATATTACAACCATACATATTTTTGGACATGAACAGGATTAGATATAGTAATAATTACGGAAATTATATTCTGTGACGCACTCTTCTAATAAAAATGAGAAAATAGAAAAGACAAAATATTAAGCAGATGCTAAACCATTTAAACCAAAATAATAAGGTCGGTCCAGGTTCTGGTCAGAAAATGTTGCCGTGATAACGAAAATTAACAACCATATGCTGGGAGTTGTGCTTTTAGATGACAAAAGAAAAAACTAAAAGTGACCATGACATCGCTGTTTCCAATCCAAGCGAGTTGCAATTAATTATAAATTATTTATAATTAATTGCTCGGCTATAATATTTCTAAAATCTCGAATAAAAATTAAACTTTAATCTGATTGAAAATATTACGGAAGCCATCCCATCAGTAAAGATGGGATGGATCACTGTGGTTTTCCTCATTATTATCACAGTGATACCTCTTGGAGAAATCGACTGTTTCTACTTGGATATTGATGGCACACTCCCAGTGTAAGTATCCCTGTTGATCAAATATTTTAATTTATGAAGTCGTCCAGAAAATTTTGATCAGTTTTGAGCGATCATAGCTTTGAAATGTATGATTCCAGTTTCTCGAGGTTGAATAAGTGACAGTTTGGTAAAACTTAATTCGTTGAATCATAGAGTTCGAAGTCATTTGGGAGTTACCACAAACTAAAGGCTTAACCATAATATGTCAAATATAATATAAAAGTTGGTTATCAGAACAGACGACATATAGGCTCCGTGCGCATAGCAAGAGTCCCACCCTGGTGCGAAAGGAAGGCAAATTTGGTTGGAGTCAGGCTGAGACGGCTATTATATTATTTATAAGTTCGCATTCGTTTTCTCTGTTACGAAGTTAAATATTTCAGACTTCCCCAACTGCTATCTTTTCAAGAAT
>JAQFYE010007158.1:0-10104 GCA_034694305.1 Protaphorura glebata
TTCACCAGTTTTAAGCATCTTTACATGTATCATCGTGCTTCGGATTCTCAGGCTCAAAATGTTATAACTCACCTTGTCTGTGGCCTGAAAGGTAATAAGGAATGTGCAGCACCTAAGCTAATCGTAAGTGAAACTTTCGCCATTAGACAAGTTACGTTCATGTCCATAAGAAGGAAAAACGATAATCGTCCGGTCAGCCTTCACTATTATTTTCTTTTCTCATTTTACCTTAAATTAAACTGTAATAAAACTACCACGAGTGAAGGGAAGATGAAGGAGAATGTGCCTTGTTTTCTGGTAAGAAGTCAGGAAGATGGAATTTTATGATGTTTATCAAAATTGAATTTATCCCATGTTAGAGCGTGGAAATTGGGATTACGACTGAGGGAATAAAGGTGCTAAAAGTGCCTAACACGATTTGTGTAATGGTAAAAGTTTTCGTGGACAACCTAAAAGTTAGCAAAGTTATTGAGTGGGAGATGTCCCTAGTGTAGAACAGACTCAAGGAAGAGCTGCTTACTCTGGAATTGCTATTTTCTGAAGTTACACGGAAGTTGTTGACTTTGGAACAGGCAGCTACAATTATAAAAAGAAGTGAAAATTTTACGTCTTACGCATTATACCGAATACTGGATTCCAAAAATCTGTCCATTCGAAAATCCTTTGTGTCGTAACAGTGGTAAGGGTTTTGGATTTTATCACCTGTCCGATTTGGTGAAATTATTATTTTGGCTAATCTGTGTTATCTCTGTGTACTTTACTTTAATTTGTGGTCCCTTGTGTTCATTAATTAAGCCATTATTACTGAATGAAGATGCGGTGATTTCTGAAGATATAAAAATTTCTAAAGGCATAAATTCATTACACTATCCTTTAAAACACCGATCAAATAAAGGAGACTTTATCCAATCCATCCATCAAACTTTCGTGTGATGAGATTGTTTCTTTTCGGTACTAAATATGATAGTATTGCACTCTCACCCAAGCTCTGAAATAAATTACAGTTATAATCATGAGGTGTAGGTTGAAGGGTTAAATCTGTTTTCTGTTCCCTTATATGAGGTTGTATTTAGACGAAAGGAAGATTTTAGATTTAGCTCTATGACCGGGCAGGACAGGTTTGAGTTTATTCCTTGAGTAACGAGCTAGGAAGGATTTCCCCACAAAATGAACAAAACTCAAAGGGCCGTGAAGATTGCATTTCTGCAGACACGTCCTAACGTAATCCAAGTAATGCTAAGTTAAGTAACACGGCATAACTTAATGTAATGTAAGTGTTTACGTGTAACGACCTTCCCTTTAGATAAAGTGTTCCTATTCTCGTAACCCTTTGAACACAGTCAACCCTCCTTTCTCACAAGGAAACTTCTTTCCGTGTAAAAAATCAGAAACTAACCCTGAGTGTCCTGAGTATAAATGTTAATATCTGATTTATCAGTACATAAAATTTGAGAGTTTTTTTTGGAACATTTAACTTATTTGCAAGAACGTTCTACAAGTGCAGGCCTAAAGAGAGAATCGATAAATCTGAAAATACATACTGCCGAAACCTTCATATTCATGACCACTTAGCTTGAACTAACTAATCTTGTCTGTTTGAACCTGGTCTGACTTTTTATCATTTTAAACGGTTTCCTTGTTGGCCCAAACCCACACCCGCATGAATGAGTTCGTCTTTCTTTATCGTTACAGGATTTCATTCCTGGTGAGTGTAATTTTAGAAATTTGGTGAAAACCATGAAGGAAACTACTGCAGTGCATCCGAAATGTATTGCAATATATGTAGTGGTGGTTAACGTATCTGCAGCCCATCTGAGACTTGAGGAAACTCTCAGAGTTAGTTTTTCTTTTCGGGCGTGCGAAAACTCATTTCCTCTGGTTCGGGTTTCGAAACCACTAGTGAACCACCGAAAACTGTAGACACGGAGACTTGATCCATAAGCAAGGAAACTCTTTCACTCTCACGGAATGAAGATTTCAACCAACAAAAGCAGGATCTCGTGTCCTCTCATCACCCTGATTATAACTGAACGGGGCAGGAGGGTGAGCAAAAGCTCTTTATCTTGTCCCGATTCTCACCCTCAGGGCTTTTATTTTGGGAGGGGTTGCCAAAACTAAACTATCGAGCTAATACTTTGCAAGTTTCAGAATTAATCGCCAAAAAATATCTGCTGACTAGACTTCGAGAAAAGAAGTCTACTGGTAGTAATTCTATTTAACTACCACCCTCCGGGTGAAATTCAGAAGAGAAATTAACTTTCTCTCACAGACATGAACAAACTTAACGGCACATAGGAAGGAAAATCTATCATTGCGTGAGTGCCATTCTGCTAGACAGGTTAAAGTTTCATTGCAGCGGACTTCATTCCCGCTAGAGAACCTTACCACTCTTTCAACCATCGTAGCATCCCAGAAGTGTACTTTCAAAATTAAATTTCCTTGCACCGAGTAATATGTTCTATTTTCAAAATCAATATGTACATTATGGTTGAAATGCACACATTGGGACAACTTGTAGTATCTTAAGTTGTAGCAGGTGAACCTACCCTGATTAATTCCAATTTGAATTATTTAAAAAATCAGAAAATTTTGTATTTGAAGTAAATACGACGACCGCGCTCAGGGTTTGCGATTTTTTTGAAGTCAGATTTTGTTTAAATCATAGATTGTTCTTACCCGCAGATGTTGATCTGCCCCGAGCTTTGGGTCCATGAGTGGCAAGGCCCTTTGTCGATTTTCTAGTTTTTACACAAAATCGTCCAAGCAGTTTAGAATTAAAATATATTATGGACGGATTGTTCAAATCTTAGTAAAGCTGTTACATAGAAAATTCATCTGAAATTCTTGAATTTCGTTCCGGGCTAACCATATTATCTTTCAATTCTGCCAAGACAAAATTATTTCATCGACTGATTCCTTGGCAGTCGGTAGAAACTCGAAAGTGGAAACTTTCAGTTTGCCATTATCTTTGCAAACTGAAATTCTTATCACAATTCTAAACCCACCAAGCAAGCAAGCTATTGGCTACTCTCTGTGCAATTTCGGGAATAGATTCCACATTACCATGCTCATGAAGGCAACCAATTTTATATAAAAATTGGAAAGGAATGTACATTAAGATGCGCATTTAGAAATGCATGTTACAAGTACTTTAGCGGATAGAACGGCAAGCGTTAAGATTTGCAAATTTAATAACGTTGTCTCTGAGTTCTGAAAAGTTCTAACTGAATACGTTATATCTAAACGTCAAGTCTGTCCAAGAGGTTGAACAAGAAATAAGATTCCGCGACGAAAAACTACCGTTTTTTTATCCTCTGTACGAGTTGTTCTAGATCTTGCATCAGTAATTTGAAAAACTGGTAGACTCGAACTGTGCAGCAGAGTTTCTCCTTTAAAGAATTTTAGGCGGTGATCTCATACGACATCTACAACGTTTTCCTTTAGTCAAATGGTGAAAGGTCTGTTTGCGGCTCATTGGTCCCACTCTGTAGCAGGCATTATCGCTGTTTGAATGTTATTTTTGCCTAAGGTAATTAGAAAACGACCAAACACTTTAGGCTCAATATTTAACTAAATTCGCATGCTTTCTCTGAAACTTTCTCCATGTAGAAATGTCATGTTTGGAGGGGGTTCATTGTTTTAACTGGTGAAAGCCATTGGAGTTTTGAACCAAACGGAACTTATTAGTGGGGGAAAAGACGAGTAGAGTGAAAGTGAGAGTGCGGGGCAGTGGCAGTGGACATCATTGGAACTTGTGAGTGTAATATGGGCTGTGAGTCCTGGCAGACATAACATGGTCCAATTCAGGTTTGAATTAAGTTGCTCAACTGAGAGAAGAGCTTCTCCCGGCCGACCGTGTCACACGTGCCGGGTTCCATTCTCTCTGTTCACCGAAATTGAATTTACACCTCCCCACGCAACCACTATATTTCGACTCCTGCATTTGATTCACGAGGGACACTATTCACTTGTCAAATACCATTCGGTCTTGCAAAAACAGGAAAACATTCTGAAATTGCCTATTATTCATTAGATTAGATCTTTTTAGTACATTACGATTATTGAATCAACTATATAAGCAAGTTGAGGGGACGCGACTAGGATGCCACAATAGTTTTTATGTTTTCTGTTTTCCTTGTTTCATTCAGCTTTGCCGACAACAATTTGACGTGATTCTGACAATAAAAGTGAAGCCTGTCTCGGGACTATCCAATTAATCGACCACATGGACCAATTGGCTCCGACGATCCAGTTTATTTGATCCGATCCTGAACCACAGAATTTTGTACCTTGTTTAATTTATGACAACCTGTACAACACGGCCGTCTTTTTGCAAATCAGCCTCAGTCCCCAGGGTCAAGTTTCGCTGCAATTCAATTAAACCTGTGCACTTACGATTAGACGAGACAACTGCATCTTATCATCTCTGGAGCGGTGATTCCACTAATCAGAAGTCATATGCAAGTTTTCTGCAATAAGTATTGCCCATACTCATCATATACTACTTCGCAGGTCGACCGTAGCGACTGCCCTATCATACGAGTGGACATGCGGCTTTTTTTGTGATTACTTTCAGAGTATTCGAAATAAACGGTTCTATCTAAATAACTTCTAACTACAGTGGTCTTTGATACTGAGATTTCTCGATTCCACAAGAATTATCACCGGAAATAGATTGCAGTGCATATATAATAAATGCACAGTTTCTGGCCTCAGCTTTCACCCCGCCGCCCAACTAAAGCTTATGCTAGGTGCGTACTATCGGAAAAGGTGATAAGCCGTTGTCAAAAATCGTGAATAGGCACATTTTGATTCGGGTCGATTTTCGTTAGAAATTGCTGCACACCGAACGTTGGGCCAACTCTAGTTAGAACAATGCTAAAATAATTTATTACAAAACATATTTTTCCTTGAGTTTTCCTCCGCTGGTCTTCTGGATAAATGTTATGAACCATGCTGTATATCCACAATCTTGACGGGTTCATTATCTCATTGTTCTTCAATTAGATCGTACAAAATAGAGAAACGACAGACATAACAATAAGTAACTACCGGGTAGGAATTTTTTGCATGGAATTTCTGTACTGTCGTATGGAATTCTCAGAAATTAGACTCGAATATCAATAAAAGCACGAAATGAAATTTGTTTCATATGAATCTACTTGCAATTAGGGGTTACAAGTCAAACGGTTTCTGTCTTTTCTAATTACCGTAAAAGTTCACTCCATTAAAAGCCCGGAGTGGAGTGTTCCAGGAAAATCTGGGACTACCCCATTACGTCAACTGCAGAAAGTTCATCCATAGTACGAGTTTGAATATAAACCTGTCAAATAATTTGAAATGTTCTCTGTTCAAAATTCGAACTCATATCAACGAGGATAAGCGACAATTTTTGATAATATCTTACGAATGAGTGTAAATTGGCGTGTGTGATGCTATCATGTCCTTCTCGCTGATGAAAAATATTCATTCTGAACTCGAGCGGATACAGAAAAAATGAGTAATGCACCGTAATCTAACAATGCGTAGCATACACTATAGAAATTGAGAAATTAAGACGTAGAGAGATAAAACCTTCATATTTTAATCAGAAGACTTGATTGAATTATTTATGCTTGAAAGTAATCCTGAAGTTTTTACATCAATCTAAAAGTTGCCGACACACATGTGACTGGTGTCCCTTGTCAGGCAGTTCGTCAGCGTGTCTGAGAAGAGAACCTGGGACCGGGATCGGGTCCTGAGTAAAGTAAAGGAAGAAGGTATGAATCTAATCAAGTGAATAATACATGAGGAGTCAGGGAAATGGATGCAGAGCATGTATGCAGAGCGTAAATTCACTCTAGAATATATAGGAAAAGAAGATGCCTTCTCACTCACATCAGATTCATCCAAGCACACAGTGGAGCACACATCTGTCAAACCCTGTTCTCGGGACATGGGAGTAGTTTCTACGGAATATGCCAAATAGGAATCTATTTGGCAGGAAAGACTTCGTGTTTTGGATAAACTTACTTTACTACTCGGGGTAGAACGGAAATTACTTTCCTTGATTCCCTTGGATTGGCATTATTATCAGTATTCCGCTTGTGCTGGGATTAGAATCCAAAATCCACGTATCGTACTTACAAGTCCCAGCTGAAAAGTTTTTAACCTCCAGTGAAACTTCTAATTTATTTGGAATCCGAATCAGTTTTCTACCACTACTTACCACATGCAGACCCCATTTGTTGACATTTGGAAATGTTGTGGCGCGTGTGATTATTATCCGCTTTCAACGTATTTCCTATTCAACCCCGATCTGAGTTCATGCCAAGCCGAATGCTTAATTTCCTTTTAATATTATGATTAATACTCTAATGTCAGATGAAATGTGGTTGCAATCGTAATGAGTTCACAGAAGTTGTCTGCATTGACCTTTGAATATAACTTATTTTTTAGTAGACATAAGTCGGAAAACTTAATGAGACTAAATGCAGTTTAAACATTTTATTATAACGGATAATTTTGTACTGAGCAGCAGTGAATTGTTAAAAAAATAATACTTTTTTTCTGTTACTATGCTCAAAAGTAACCGGTTGTGAAGATTTTGCTAGCTTGCATCATTTGGTATAATTTTGAAAATTTTGAATTTGTAGATTTTCTGCCAGCCAGCCAGTGTTATTTAAACCGTGGGCATGAAATCGTGAAAATGTGTAGTCATCATTTGCGGATTAAAAAGTACGACAAAGAATATGTGTGCGTGAATTAATTTTCGGACAAGTACAAGAAGAATAGTAAATAAACATTACATGAGAAATTCTTAGGAGTGGGTCCGATCGAATCTACTGCTTGGTTCCAAAATCTTCCCAAGAAGCCATTTATGTACTGTCAGCTAACTGAATGGCAAAGAGGTCAAAGTGTCAAACGCAACAGAAAATGAACCCATTCCAGAGCAACAAATATTTTGAAAAGTGTAACTCAGCCTACACACGCATTTAACGTGGCAAAATGTAATGTGTCTGTTTGTGGGTTATGTCATACCGTTTGCGTGCTTTCTTCCAATTTGCAGGAGGGCTAAAAGCCGGGACCTAACTAAAGTTCACTTCCATTCCATTCCATTTCTTTGACATTTTAATAAACTCGGATGTGAGGGCGCATCCGCATCCTCCTCTAAGAACAAACAATCCAATGCGTTTTACCTTCCGACCACTTTTCCCTCTGAATAAAACACTACCTGTGACGTGACACTCTTGGAGATTCACAATCCAATTCCTTTACATAAACTTTCAGCCATGCAATGCAATGCAATGTAGACCAAAGCAAAGGCTTGTGGATATTTGTGTGTGTGTGTGTTTGACTGAGCCTACTTAACATATTTATTGCATTTTCATTTCATTCCTTTCTACATCTGTTGAACGAATCCTCTTGCATCCATCCTTGTCCATGCTTTCTCTGTGTTCAACCCTTTGAAACGATGGGTATCTAAATTACGTCGATTCTAGAAACGGAATCTAATAATTCCACTTGCTTTCCTCATTGTTCCCCCAAAACTTCATTTCTCTAGAACACATAGATCCAACAAGGAACATTCATTTGATGTGAAGATTAGTCCATTGAAATGTAATTGAATTGACGCTGTAATTGAAGTAATCCCAAATCGGATGGATTCTATAATTGAAATAATTCTGCAATTAAAATTATGCTTGTGACGTGTCCAGGAATCAGGGAGAAAGATGACCGTTGGCAATTGCTGGAAATTTTATGTTGTAGCTAGTGGCACCCTGACCAACTTTTGTGAAGGTCCTGCCCCAAGAGTCTAACCGTTTGGCCGCCAGAAATACACAGTGAGCAAGTCAAGTGAAAGCAATTAACTTTAACTTTTGCATTCACTGGCTTTCATCTTACATGCTATCGTGTATTTCTAGAGGCCAAACGGTTAGACTTTTGGGGGTAGGGCCTTCGCAGAAGTTGTTTATGGTGACACTGGCTACAACACAAAAATTTCAGCTATTTCCAACGGCTTACTTTTTCCCACAAGGTTTGTGGCCCATCCTTTCTCTGGTCACGGAGGTAAAACGAACTATGGTTTTCTTCTTCATTATTGGCCACGATATAGTTACTTTAGGCTTCAGTTTAACAACCGTGAGCCACTACAAAGAGAATACCAGAAATTTCTAGCTACTGAATGATGACTCCCTTGTTTAGAATGACAACGGCGTCAAACGCAAAATACAGATATGAGTTTTACATCTGAACCCTGTTCCTTGTAAGTTATTTCTGCATTGCATGAATGAAAGGCAACTCGTTATACGTTTTCACGCTTCCGCCGTTTTAACGTTTCCGAGAATACTGGAATACATATTTCCCCGGATCTCAAAAAGGTAACTAGAGGGGTTCAATATCCGTCCATGGGCACGCGAGTGCCTTGCCGGACAAGAGAATGGTCGGTCGGATGGCCAAGAGGATGACATGATAAAAGAAAACAACTTAAGTATGGTAATGGCTAGTCTCGTTCTCCGCAAATCGTTCCTCTTTTAGAATAAATGGGTGTTCTGAGGCCATGATGACGATGACGACCCCGAGAAGACCTTCATGTACATACTTTCACCACTTACTCCTGCCCAGCGAGTAGTGCACTCAGTAAAAAGACATTAGCGAGGACGCGGAATGATGACTTTCCCTAAAGAAATTCACTTTCATTCATTCTCTACGAAGAAGAAACTGGAAAAAGACAGAGATAGGATGTATCCTTTCAAATAAGGTGGTTCATGTTCATAGCGTTTTACCCGACCCGATACTATGTTCAGCCCAGGTTGGTGGTTGTCGATCTAAAACATGTGTGTACATAATTTCAAGGTAATTTAATACGGAATCCAGAGAGATAATCATTTTGAGTTTACAGCAATTTCACATACTCTTCGTAATTGACATTGGACGTAAAATATCAACGTGTTCCTGTAGAAGATTGGGTAGACAAGCCATTTGACCTAAAGAAGCTATCCAGGGTCTAACTCCCACCATAGAAAATTGCATAACAAGAGCTGCCTGTACCGCTAAGCTAGAAAGAACTGGCATTAATCAATTAAAGGCAGAACAGTCCTTGTATTTTTCTCTTCTTTTAATTCAGACGTATTTATAAAAAATAATGTCTCATATTTGGTCTCAAGACTTCTAAATTCGGATCAGGACGAGAGGAATATGTTGTATGAACCACCCTGTAGTTGTTCTTTCCTAGTGTTAGTTTTACTTTCCTTCTTCCTACTACATAAGAACTTTTTCAATTTTGACGTTAGTAATTATATTACTACTCTACTTGGTTGGGGGAAGACGAAGACGAAGAGGAAAAACATTTTCTTTCTTATCCTCACAGAAGAAGAAGAAATGAGATAAGCTGGAATTCCGGCAATTCAAGGGAATGGGATGGAATATGGGAGGGAGGGATTGTCTTAGTAATTTCTTCTATGTAGTCTTGTGCTGATTAATAGGCCTTTAGAAATTAAGAGTCTTAAACCCTTCCCATTCCACCCTCGAATTACAAGTAGTTAAACAAAGACAATTGGTTTATAAAGCGTTTAACATTTTACGTTTTACCTATGGGGAGTAGGAGTCATGGGCCGTTTGCCACCAGAATCTTAAAGACCATCAATTAAGGGTCCATTCAAAATCTGAATATCAGTAGTCGTTTCACAAATTGTGTGTAAAGGAATGGAAGAACAGAAGCAGAAGGTTCGATTGAACGCAACATTCTGTAAATTGAAGAAAGTCACACTCGCTGGGTTTAGATGGCAAAAAAAACTCCGCCTCGACAACTTTCTCCTTACCAACTCCGACACGTAGTTAAAAAACGTGACGCCGAGAGGTTAAAAATTGATTGATTTCAGGAAGAAAAGTCGTAAAACACAGATTTTCACATAACTCATGGTGAGTTTTTGCCGAGGGAGCGGAGGGAATGGTTCCGTTGGTGATGCAAATCGGACAAGTATGGCACTTTGAATGGAACCCCGGAGACCCTACTTTTACACGATTTGGAAACTCTTTATCGGGTTTGGGATGGCACGGTATTCTGTATTTGGCTTGGGTTGCCCATCCATACCACGTTGTCCGTCTACAAGAATTTTTTACGGT
>JAQFYE010007159.1:0-10103 GCA_034694305.1 Protaphorura glebata
CTCGCCCACTACATAATATTTGGAAGCAACTTGTACATCCGTATTATGGACTGTAAATGCCTCCTTGTTCCTTCCTCTGATCTTGTAGAGTAGATTGGACTAATGGAAAGTAATGTGATATCATTATGTATCTCTCTCGTCATCTCATTTCCGACTCATCTCCTTAGACATCACATGTCACTTTTCCATTCCGTCTTTACAAAATGACATGTCAAGTAATATAATATTCCATGAAGCTCCTTTTTAACAAAACGTATTTACTGGCGCTTGTTAAATTTTGAAGAATTTCGTTATCTTAAGTAGAATCTGATATGTATGTTGACGTTCGATAGATAGAATTGCACTTCTGATTTGGCTATTCAAGTGCTCTTGGCTGGTTTTATTTCTTGAAAGGTTCCAATTTTACCTTATAATTAAGGGCGTAGTTTGATTTCCCGTGTCTGGTACATACCAGCCCGACTTCTCCTGTACTGTAAGGTTCTTACCTCGCATACGCTGGTGATTTTTCCACTTTGGTTTTCAGAAGTCAGTAAAGTGCTCTAATGGGGTGGTAGGAAAGTTGGGTACCACGAAGATGCCCAATGGACTTAAAAAGACATGGGGTGTAGCGTGGTGATTGTGCAGTAATTTATGCATTCGTCAAAATGAGGTGAGTTTTGAACCTGCAAAGAAGGGTTGGGGAAAACCTCCCTCGTAGAAACACACGATAAGCCATGATTTGACAAGAATGTGTGATATTTAAATTCTACCAGGATAGATAGTAAATCCAGAATTTTACAAACAAACTCTTCCCAAAATTCCGAAACGCATATTCTCCAAATCATGCAAGTATTTGAAATGTATGTATTGACATGACAGATATTAATGTTCAATTTATTCAAGAAATTTTTGTAAGGAAAGGAAATTGACTTGGAAAATATGTATTATGAAATTTCAGAGTACTCTAGAATCTCTAAATCCGTATATTGGATTACCTAAAATGTAGCGTTTACTTTAGATTGTTTACTTGGTCTGACTGGCGTTCCTTACCTCTCCCCTCACATCGTAATAGATGAAATCTGTAGAGAAAGGACTGAGTGCGGAAAATTAGCGGTCGATAGTCGTCCTAGAACTTTCTCCTATCATAATGCCAATGCCAATGGGACATCGTGGACCTGAAATATTCTGTGAAAATCCCGTCCGTCCAACCGTCATTCATATCCATTCGTGCATACAGACGAGATACGCATTGCATTGGATTGAATTGAATTGAATCCGTCGGCTTAGATCAAATTCAATTTTGAATAGTTTTCCATCCCTCCTTGTACAGTTGTATTCAAATTGGGCTTTGGACTTGGACGTTTTCCTTTCATTTTAAGTCACCCACTATTTGAATGAAAACCTCTCAAAATTATTACATCCTGTAGTGCTTACACGTTTACAAGAAGGATCAATGTCGTCTATTCTACAGGGTGGTCCAGAAGGGACGCTATCATATTCGCATTTAAATTTTAGTATAAATACCAAACTATAATGACAGTCCTTGTATTTTTAAACGACTGTATTGTTCTAGCGTCAATTTTCTGACCCTTCTGCTTGTTCAATTCTTTTGAATTATTTTCTGATGCCGAACAAAAAATTTACAACACAACACCTGCAGTGAGATTTTTTATTATTGCACATATCGGGGAATATATTCCGACAAATTGATTGTCCTACATTCCAAAACCAATTTGTACAAGCAAGTTTATTTAAAAAAAGCTGCGACCTACTTTATACATAGATTTAAAGTTATCTATCTTTTTAAGTAAAATTGAAAAGTTAGAGAAGACTTTGAGTTGAGTAGGGATTGCTTCCTGGGTCGTACATATGTAGGTGAGCATTAGAGAGAGTCATGGCATAAGCATAAGCCGTAGAGATGATGATGTGAAACGAAGGAGAAAACTTTACAAATGGAAAGTTACATTTTTGGTCTTTCGTGGACACGCGGAAGAATTTTGATACGGGCTTAGCCATGCTTAGTCCATGGACGCTACAAGTACTGGTACTACTAAGGATAATAGTTTGGTCTGGAAAGGTAAGATACTGTGGTGTTGGCTCAGAGCTCTTGCTCTTACAGACTAGTCCTCAGTGGTTTCCTTGTCAGAGAATCCAAAAGGAGACTCTTTGGGATTCTCCTCGCGTCCTTCATACATATTCCAAGTCATGCCTCTTCTTCTTTCCTTTCCTTTCCTTTCCCTCACTTGCTCTCGATCAACCATGAAGTCTTCATCCAAAAACAAAATGTAGAGTACAGGGTCCCAAACCTGTTCTGAATCGGATACTCCGTCGTAATTTAACGGTGAAGCGAGTCTCATAGCGTTTTTCACCGGCAAGACATTTGAAGAATCTGATTTTTTACTCCAAAATGCCTCGCCAGCGAAAAGCCGACTTTCTCCATACCAGTCAAACACAAATCTAAAAACTGCATAAAAATATAGGAAAAAAGATATCATCGGTAGATTTTTCGAACAAAAATATTTTGGGCGCGTTTTTGTTAAAATACCGTCGGTAAACTAATTTTTCAGGCCAATCTTTACTTAAGCGCTCGCCAGCGCCGCTATGCGTAACGGACACTCAAGCGAAATAGCTCCCTAGATTTTTCATAAGATTCTCTAAAAAATATGCATTTATCACTTTCTGTCCGACTCCCCCTGGTTGTTTTTCGAAGGGGACGCGGGCAAAGGTTAACTGCAACTCTGACACTGACACGGTCAAAACATTCTTTCAGTAGATCCTTTCAGTGTTCTGGTTTGAAGTAAAAAGTAGCTTCTTAGGCTGTTAGGTTTGGACACATTTTTAAAATATAGAACTTGACCTCCTGAACTACTTGTTGTGAAGGTTCTAACCGGAGAAGTCAAACCGTTTGGGCTGCTACAAATACAAGGGCTAAATGCAATTTTGTGAGGGCATGCATTTCTGACATCATAAAGTGTATTTGGACCATGTATATATTTCTAGCGGCCAAATGGAGAAACTTTTTGGGGAATGACTTTCACAAATATTGCTCAATACATCAACGGCTACAACTTATTATCAATGCTGCAGCGAAAACCGATGGCCTACTTTTTACCGTGAGGACTGTACAGTGTTCTTCGTCGCAAAATATATTTGTAACCCTGTAAAGAATGGATTTTCTAACCCGTTTTCTTTTCATTTCTACTCAGGTTTTGGGTTTTTGGGGTAGTTGTAACAGTTGTTGGAGGCTGACTTACTTCGGAAGAACCTTTTGTTGCTCTCACCAATGCTTTCTCCGGCAAATGCATTTTCCTTTCTCCACCGCCTTTCGACTACTTCAGATTCACACAATAATCATACGAAGTAGTGCCTAGTTTCTCCCACTTCTCTACGTGGAAAGATAAGTTGTAATATTTATAATAGGACCGACTTAGGATCATGACTCTTTGTATGTAGACTTGTATGTGTTATCAGACCAATTCAAGACTTACACCCAGAAATGTGTGTGTACCCTGATAAATATCGTCAGCTTGGCTTCACTTTAAAGTATATACTAAAACATTTATTTGAATACGGGAATAATAGGGTTTGTGGATACTTAATCGGATAAAGGAGGAAGAACAGAAGGCAAGTTTTTAGTGAGAGGTGAAAGGAAACTACTGTGATATTGTGAATTCCAATAACAATGCGATTCGAGGAAGTGCTGCAACTTGAGTTTTTCTGTGCTGTTAGAAGTTTTCTAAATTCAGAATATACAAGTTTATATTTTGAAAATCATCTCTGAACAATTTATTAAATCGCTGTAAATTTTCAGGGTCAGCATTGTAGATCACATTTTTTTATAATTCACACATTCATGACTTTAACAAAGAGAGATCAAAAAAGTACACGCAATAATTAAGTTTAGTTAGTTAATTTCTTTTATTGCGGTCGAGAAACTCAGCTTACGCTGTTGTCAAGAATTTTCCTATGAGGCATGTTCACTTATCGTCATATTTGGCCTAATGAAAGTACCCCAAGATTAAAAGCAAAATTTGGTTTACAATGCACACTTTTGTTTTAATGCAGGCAAAATTTGCATGCTGGATTTGCTAAAGCATCAAGACGAAAAATACCACATTTTCGAATCACCCTGTAATTTTTGTTTATCATAAGATTACTGAAATGAGCCGGAAGGCTTGTGAGCTGAGCCTTTTGAATCTTCGCCGGTGTATTCTGAATTACCACTTACTCTTAATTTACTTCCCATTTCATTCCTGACCTTAACATCCCATTTCCAATTTAACTTGCAATCTTAAAATGGAAGGTTGATGATGAGCTCGAGTCCAGGAATGAAAATTACCTATGCATGCAACTCAACTGGAAAAGAATTTAACAAGGAACAGTTTTTAAGGGTTAAAATCTCGGAACTTTTTAGTTCATTTTAGTTTGACATACAATCATAAATTGACATACACCGTGCCAGTTCAAACATCGCTGAGTATTTCTTTTAGAAGTTGGATTGCCCTGCATTTGCCGATTTGCCTATGGACGGCACTTCTAGTCATACGAAAAAGTTCCAATACAGAATAGTAACCTGTTCAAAGCAATAATCTTTCAAAAGAACAAAAATCGGTGGAGGATTTGGTCTGGACTTGTAATCTACCCAGAGTTGTCTGATGATATCACACATTCTGAGTTAAATGATGGCTTATCGTCTATTTCTAAAAGGGGTAAGTCCCCAGCCATGCTATGTAGGCTCAGAATTCACCTCCCTGACCTGACGAGGACTATTTCCACACTATGTCCTAAGTCTTCTAACCATCATTGGGGATTCTGGTTGCTCCAGACCTTCCTACCCCATTTTACTGATCTATGAAAGTAAAATTGGGAAAAACCACTGGATATGCAAGGTAGAAACCTCACAGCCCAGCCCCATATTACAAAATGATAAGTGGCGACCTGAATCACTATCACTTTACTTTATTTTACATGAAAAATTGCTACCTTGTGTGTAAAAAAAAGCTAAGACTCGAGGTTTAGCATTTTTCTGGAAGTTCTCATAGCTCCACTCTCCTCCAGCCACTTGCTAATGCATGCCTATAATCCTTTTACTGACTCCTGAATTACCCAAGCACCAACCTCCACTCGGTATCTGGCTAATGCAATGCATGAATGCATGAGGAAATATTCGACAGAGCGTGGAATCCATTGTAAGTCTCATACCTTTTGCCCTCAATGGTTTAACCATGAGCACCATGGGAAATCACGTAAATATTTTAACCAGTCAGCTCAGAACACCCGAAAAATGTGTATCGTATTTGAATGATACGTGTGAGGCACCCAGCAGGGCTTGCTCTGGGCGGCAAGGCAAAAAACGACTAGAGTGAAAGTCACGGAGAAAGTTGGACAAATTAATTTTTTTCCAACGACGGAAAAAATAACCTAGAGCGGAAGGACTCTGTCTGTCTTGTTCATCCGGTTTGACGGAATTAATTAATGCCTGGTCTACGTTATGAAAATCTCAACAAAAATAAGAATACTTCAGTCGGAAGGCTTAAAACTGTTGCATTTTCTATATATCAAACGAATAGAATTTCTCCGTACCATGTTATAAAATATAAGTGTCAATTTTATTTCTGTTGAATCCGATCTATGGTTCACGCTATACAATTATAATCATAAACCGTAGGAAAACATAAAGGAGGCGATGCGCTTTGCTCCAACTGGTTCCAGGAATTATTTTGTAACAAACATGATACTTCTCTGAAATTTTCTTTGAGAATCCATGCAAATTATGAAACTTCTCCGCACTTAAAATTTGGCGTCAGGTTGGCGAGATTATTAAAGGCAGCAGAAGCGCACCAGTAAAACTAAAACCTGGCTTGCTAGTTCATACGACTTGAAACGTGACTCCTTTCTTAGAAATTTGAATTCAAGCAAGGATTTGCATGCCTGGAAGCGAGAGACTGACAAGGAGACCTCTTTTCACGAATAGACTAGATTTGCTCAAGACTTTTACGGGCAGAACCTTCACAAGAGTTGTTCAGGAGGTCAAGGGCTACAACATATTTAAAATACATCCAGACAAGTCCAACAACCTATTTTTTACCGCAAGGACCCTTTCGGAGTACCTATTTTGGCCTGGTCTGAATTTTACAATAAAAATGGTTTCCTTTTGTGTCAGGGCAAAATTTGGCATTGGCTTTCTTTTACGTTTTGGCGTTTGGCATAGACTTACTTATTTGTGAGTCCCACAAAGCCGATGAAATTTTATTACATGAAAAATGTTGAAGGATGTGGTTGAGTGTGTAAAGTGTAAACGTTGGGATGTAATTCAATCCTTGGCTTTTCATGGAAGGAAATGTATGCATCCCTATCATTATCCAAAAGAAAAAAATGGAATAAAAGAACTTTCTCTTTTTCTTGAGATTTATAACTCAATATAATAACCGACCGAGTTTTATTTGCAGTCATAGTCGTAGACATTCGTAGTACCCGTCTTCGCCTTCGAGCTAGTGAAAATAATAATAGAGAATAATGATGAGAGCTCCGATTTTTTTTCTTTGCCGCACTTCTTTTATTTGAATGATTTATTATTCAGGAGAAAATTAAAGGGCTTAATACGGAGGGCTGATTCGGAGTTAGGGAGAATTGAGTGCGGACTTTCACTTTTTTTTTCAAAGCAAAACCATGCACTTTTAAGCTTCCTAAGCCTCTCTAATGCATTCAGGCTCATCTATGAATCAAAAAATATTCTCTTCGGAGGCAATAATAATACAGTCAAGTCGAACTTCTAGTCCGTTTGGATAATCTAATATAATGCAGCGAGTAAAGCAATGGAAAGGAGGAGGAACAAACCTTATACATAGGAAAAAGTACGCCGTTGGAAATCACTGGAATTCGTATATGTTGTAGCTAGTGGCACAGTGGCACGCTGAACAACTTTAGTGAAGGCCCTACCCCCAGAAGTCATTTGACCATTGAAATACACAATAGGCATGTAAAGTGAAAGCAAGTGACTTTCACTTTCGCCTGCTTTCATCTTACGAGCACAATGTGTATTTCTAAACGGCCAAGCGGTTAGACTTTTGGGGGTAAGACATTCACAAAAGTTGTTCAGGGTGCCACTAGCTACAACATCAGAATTCCAGCGATTTCCAACGGCGTACTTTAGATAGATTTTGCAAAATTTATTCCGGTTTGAAATTTACATTGAAAAGTGTGTACGACGTTAGACATGTCAGACGCGAAATTCTCCATTCAATGGGACGTGTCTTCTCATATTTTCCATTGAATTTGGTTAATTCTATTTCTGTTTGTGGTATTTCGAAATTTTCCTGGAAAGGAAATAGTAGTAATGTAAAGTACTGGTCCGTCTAGTCAACCAGTTACACATTCATTCATGTACTCATTCATTCATTCATTAATTCACTCATTCATATGAAAGTTTGCCAATGTGAAACAATTCATTGAGTTGGAGAACTAAAAAGGTAATTCTTTTAATCCAACCGCCATATAGGCAGGGCAGAATTAGTGGAGCGGATAATCCATCCAAAGGCTTCAGTGTATGTAATGTCCTTTGAAGCCTTACAAATCTGCGGTGTGTCGCAGCGTCGCGTTGGAACAAACTTTCGACGGGTTTCTGTGTCTGTTTATAACTTTCCCCAGACAAACCTACACAGTTCATTTAACTGAGCTAATTATCGACACGACGGACAAAACACGTGTGGAATTGGCGGCATTCATTCTAAACTAATAATTAGCATAGTTTGTACTTGAAACTTGCCTAATTATAAGTTATCACACGCCGAATGTACTGAGTGGGTCTGTGACTTCCCTTTGCCGTAGTGGAAGTTTGTTCAGTAAGTTAAAATTAACTATTTGGTACAGGAGACGCACAAAAAACCCTAAAATACAGTATGTGCATGTGATCAAGGTCATAATATCATTACGAATGCGAAATTGGAACTGTACTATTTCTACAAAGAAATGATAACAAAATTTCGGTACTAATTGAATTTCCATAGTACTTTAAATCTAGCGTTGTAGAAATTAAGCAAAATAAATATTTCCACTAATCGTATCAAGGTTTGTCATATGTATGTGGGCAACGGAATTGATGCTCCAAAATTTGTAATCGTAAAGATAAAAACTGAAATATGTCCTGAGTGTCAACTCTATCATATCAACACTTATGGTGTTGTTTGTTTGTTGTTTATTAATGTACATATATAAACGCAGCCATACATAAAAATCCACAAACTGACTGCCTTATTAATGTGACAAATTCGGCATCTGCATTTTAAATGCTTGAGCATCTGGGAATTAGGTGAAAACGCATTCGCGGTATTATATCAGTGGGACATTAGCAGTTGGAGATGTGAACATTCTGTCCGAATTGTTTCCGGTAGAGACTATCTGTGTAAATTATTTTGAAGGTAATATTTAACTGATACTGATTAGAGAATTAATGGTGACCCAGTTCATATACACCATCAATATCAAACTGGAACTTGCGGCTCCACTTTTTCTCGGGCATAATAATTTTAAAAAAATATCCATTTTCATTCAACAATGAATTTCAAAATCGTGCTGGTTGTGCTTTTCTCTACCTTCGTTGCAGTAAGCACAGGTATTTAAAATTAGTGTGTTTCCGTATATTTAATTATAGAGTTAGAGCTTGTGAGCTATCGTGACAGTCATTTAATCAGGTAGTTTACAACAACTTCCTCTTTTAGGATTGAAATGTTACGAATGTGCTTGGACGGTTATTGGTGGAGGTGATGAAGATTGTTTAGGCTCAAGACAAAATCCAAAGGAGTGTTCACCTCACGTGACTCAGTGTGGAATGTCTATAAGTAGAAATGGGGATAACGTTATTGCTATTGTCAGAAGTTGTGGATCAGTTCGTGTCAACGATTGTTATCGAAGCTCCGGTCAAAATGGTTTATTCACCGCTGTTTGTGGTTGTGGTAAAGATAATTGTAACAGTGCTACTGCGCACAAATTATTTACACTTGCACCTGTCTTTGCGACATTTTTCTATATTTTACATTAATATTTAATATTTGTTAACATTGTCAGAATAGTATCGGACAAAAATTTAACTAAAAATCGTACAGAATAAAAATTTATTTTAATTTTGAATATTGTACTAATGTCACGTACGAATTAATTGTGCGCATTATAATATTATCAGTTCATACCTTGTACGATTTATTTGACAAGTGAATGTGTTAGGTGTGGACACAAATATCCAACTACAATCCTTATCTTTAGCCGGCGCACACGCTTTCCAGAATTCATTATTTCTCTGATTCAGATGGAGAAAATGACGTATGCTGATTACAAATCGAGACTATGTTAGCTGAAACTCAGAAGGATAAAAGATTTAGTTAATATCTGAACCTTTAACCGAAATAATACAAATTCTTTATATTTCTCTCTTATTATAATATTTGCGAAATATATTCAACATGAATACTAAAATTGTGTCAGCCGTATTAGTTTTGGTTGCATGTGTCGGCATAACCACAGGTAAATTAAACTTACAAATTGTTGTTCTATTATGTACAATTCAGATCCGGTTTTTATGATTGACAAAATTGCCTTTTCTGCGATTGAACTGAAATTTTACTTTTATTTAATATGACTATTCATAAAAAATAATTTTCAAGTGGATCAAATGCTTGCAAGTAAAATCTTCATATATGTTGAGGGCCAATTGAAATGGCTACATAATTTCTTACGTTCATAAACTGATCTGAGTTTCGCATGATTAGAAGTTTCTTTCAAAAGTGTCAGTTTACATTTTGAAACTTAACACAAAATTGAAAAGGGATTGGAAAGGAATAAATTATATCATAAATTATATTTCACAATTTTTTAGGATTGAATTGTTACTCGTGTGGTTGGAACAATGTTATTGGTGGTGATGAAGCTTGTAAAACCGGCGGGTCTAATTCAATTCTTTGCCCGGATTTCCAGACACAATGTGGAAAAAATTTAGTCAAAAATGGTGATAATATTATCAATATTGGAAGGTCCTGTGGATCTTTTGTTGCAAATGATTGTAAAGAAGTATCTGCTGGTGGAATTTCGACTGAAAACTGTGGTTGTGGTTCTGATAATTGCAACAGCGGGAC
>JAQFYE010007160.1:0-10098 GCA_034694305.1 Protaphorura glebata
TAATTGAAGGCATCGCATGGGTTTTCAACTATCAGGTCTAGCCGCACCTCGTCAGAAAAGAAGGAAAGTAATCTTTCCATGAACGTTAACCACAAAATATATATACACATTTCCGCAGTATTAAAATTAATTCTTAAGAAAATACGAATTCACCAAAAGTATCAAAATAATAATGAAGAAAAATCTCTCCGCCGCGCTTAAGGTTAGCATTTCCAAACTTATCACTGTAATACTGGAAGGAACCTCTTATTCTTTTGAGTTAATAAAATTTTCATGTTTCCGTTCTTATGTTATTTTAAGCAAAATTCATCTCAGAAATATAAAATTAAATATTATATATAATAATTTACTTTTTCAAATATCTGGTATGTGTATAGAATATAGTACTATTCGTGCTCTGCAGTTACCCTTATTTTATTGCCGAATTTACGTCAGGTTTGCCTGCCAATATCCGCCTTGAACTTTCTAGGAAAACTATAATCCTTGCACAAGTTGAATCATATAATAAGCCAAATTGCGCACATTTTTGCAGTACTTATAATAATTCCGCAGGAAATTCAAACAGGAAAAGGAAAAGGTGTCAAAATAATGATATATTGTTAAATTCACGGAAATCGCTCGATTTCCTATTCTATTATCAAATCAATTCTAATAATGCCGGTTTAATGACCGGTTAGGTAAAGAAAGCTACTTTCTACTTATTGCCGGTGGCGCGCGTCCGCGCTCATACTCAAAAAGAAGATATCAAGGTACCTGGGCAAGTAAGGTATTTTCCTGGCTACTAGATTATATGTACATATACATATTCAATTCATCATCTACAATGCACCCAAACCATCGACAAATAATTTAAAAAAATGATACCCTTAAATTTGGAGTTATTGTGGCAGATCTTAGGAATGGAAAAAGCGAGGTACCAGTAGAATAATGGCGCAAATGGAGTTTATTAGCACCAATTTGACTCTTAATTCAAAAATATTTTCCCTTCTACACAGTTTTTCAATTTATGTCAGCATTTTCAAAAAAAAAATACTAGACCCATCAGGAATATTCAAAGTATGCCCAAAATTAGCCGGAAGAATGCATCCTAAATCTGCCGTCTAATATATTGATGTGACCACCACCTCAATAAATTACAGTCAAAGTGCGCACACCATACAGCGTTCAAAGTCGGGACATTAAATAGTGGTCATCAAAATTAGCAGACATATATGTGTGGTCAAATTTAGGTAGATAGATAAGATTTTTCATTTGGACAGTCTTTTCAGAATAACTGTTGTAAACAAGGGGACCATAATTTAGTCACGGTATTGGTATTCAGTTCACGTGATGGTCAATTTTGAGACGCTGGTACGTTTTGGGTATTTTTTTAATTTATTATTAATTGTTATTGAAAACCGAAATCGGAATAGAAAAATAATTTCATTTTGTTACCAAACGGATACCTGTGGATATAAAGTTAAATCCAAGGAGTTTGAACCAGCTCTTTGTGTAGTCAGGAGGGGAGAGGGGGAGTAGAGGGGAGTAGTCAGGAGGAGAATATTTTTATATTGGAGTAAACAATTGAAATTAACAATTTTTCTCTTGCCTGGTGTGGCATCCCGTGCCAATGTAAAACGAAACCTGGTTTCCGTACCAATGTTAATCTGCCTATGGACAACCTGTCACCTTTTCAAAATTAGAAATTGAAAAAGTAAGTTGGCGCGAATGTACTTATGTAAAATGTCCCTATGGACATTTGAGACACTTATTTTTGTTAATTCTGGTTATTTTGTTCTATGTGGGCCTCCTGACTACGCGAAGAGCTGGTTAAAACTCCTTGGTTAAAATCCTTGTCAAATCTATTTTTCCGAGGCCTGCGGAAGTCTTCTGCATGCCTCGGAAAAATAAATCCCCGAACAATGGTCAAAATTAGCCTACCGTACCACATTTATTATATACCTACATATTATGTTTATAGTAACCATGTTTAGATTGTAATAATAAAATATTAGATACTGTCAAAATGCAGGCTACGCATTTGGCGTCGTCATTTACACCATTTGTCTACATAATATATGTACGTATTACGTATACGTATTAGCATATTATCTGTTCATACCTCATAGTGCACAAGGTACCTCATAACCTTTGCCCATGCATCAACAGTCGAACCACAATATGTCTGAGAAAATTTCGTCAAAATCTGTCCGTGCTCTCGTCAATTACCTTTTTCATCTTCTTCACCATTTTGAGAAAAAAAAATTAAAAAAACTTCTGGGGCAATCTGGACTAATATTTTGAGTGACCCTGGATGCCGTGCAGTACAATTGAGCTGTCGTTATCGTTAACACAACATAAATAATATGAGCAAATTTGCCCGTCACTCCACTTCCACTTGAATTCCAGCCGCACGTACTTGGTTTCTTATTCACTAGAATAATTTTCATAACATTTCCATTCGGTTTGAAACTTTACGAAATTTTAGAAAATTACTGTACTATGGATCATAGACTTTTGACAGACGAGGAGTGCTCTCATTTTCTAACAAATCATTGCAAATTTCCAGACTGGAAGGAAATATTGCGTGTGGGCAAATTAAAATTCCTAAAGGTTTTTATGAAGCAACATTTGCAAAAAATCGGATATCAGGTGATCAAATCATTTCCGAAATAAATGTAATTTATTAATTACAAATTAATTGATTAATTTTAAAGTTTTAATTATAATTTAAGGATTTTGAGATTTGAATATTAGCAAAACTGATTTTTTTTTGACAATTAAAAAATAAATTCTTTTTGTCTCACTTCATAGAATGTGACAATGGGACTCAAAGACCAGGAAGTTCGTGATTGCCCAACAATGGAAGAAATAATTTCAACCGGACTTTCTGGAATTGGTGGAATGTGTCTGGAGTTGAGTTATTATGTCAAAATTTTATTGACATCCATTGGATTGGACGCGATTGCAATTGTTGGGACATGTAACTCGGTTTCCGTCCCAAATAATCATTGCATGCCAGTTGTACAGATTTCACCTACTGAATCGTACTTGTGTGATGTGGGCGGGGCACAACCTGGAAACCAACCCGTTCCTTTGCATAGACTTCCTTTCAGGGATTAAATGCTCGGATATCCATTCGAATTTTGTTGGCTCGAGGAAGAAAAGGAATTTGCAAGATTTCATATTAAGGGAAAAGTTGCAGCTGGAGAATTTGTAAATAATTCATATTATTTTCTAGAAATATCAATTATATAGGGTGGGTGACCCTAGTAGTAGGAAAATCGGTATTAATTATGGCCTGCGTTTTTACTATTTTTATTTTTATTTTGCGGAAAGACAAGGAAGAAGATAAATTCATGTCATTCACTCTGGAACCACGTGACTACAATTTTTTCCATGAACCAATGGCCATTATTTACAAGGATTGTGATCGATTCAACCTCCGTGGGTTATGTCTTTCGAGATATTTTAAATTGCCCGAAGGCGTGGATGAACAGAATGAAGATTCCATCACTTATTTATTGGTTTTCGGCAAGGCCATTTACAGTGGGAATTCAATCACAAGGAAAGTTGTCAAGTATAATTCTTACATTGAGATGATTCCAACATTACGGACTTATTTTCCAAAATTTAGTCAAAATGACATGAAGACAGCTTTTAAACATTTTACGATATAAATGTGAATTTCATTAAAATGAGAGGTATCCGAAGGTGAAAATGAGGTGTGTGTGTGTGTGTGTGTACAGTATTTAATTTATTTGTAAGTATGTAAGAAATCCGGAGTACTAATTGGACAATTTCTCTACAAGGTAAATTCATACTGTCTAAATTGATTTAATTAACGAGTACTTCTTAACTTGAAGTCATGTCTCGGAGGTGCGCTGCGCTTTTTTTAAGATAAATAAATAATAATTAAAACAAAATTAATTTAAGTCACAGCTTATAGGAAAGGCATTCTCTAAATTTTGCGATTTTGCTATAACAATTGACCATGGCTCCAGGTACGGCTCTGGACTTAAAGTCCGATCAAGTGTAATTAAGGTTCAGGGTACTTGCAAATACTTTCCAGAACTCCAACCTATTTCAAATTCATATTCGACTACCATATCAACGCATGTTTATTTCATATACATATCCAACATCTTATCCAGAATTCTTACGTTATAGTCGGAATTTCTGAATTACAAATTTGGTTGCCATAACATAGAACTTTATAACATTTAAATCCACATGGTGAAAATGTCCATGATTTAAGGTTGCTAGATGCTCCATTACGCCGTATCCAGAAATCTACTCTGGATACGGCGTAATGGAGCATCTAGCAACCTTAAATCATGGACATTTTCCCCATGTGGATTTAAATGTTATAAAGTTCTATGTCCGAGTTCGAACATTTATAAGAATTAGTCATGTAAATCGGCTGATTCGCGGCGAGAAGCGAGGAAAGTTTCGTTTCTTTTAAGATTACTTAAGATAACATTGATTCAAATGTTAGTGTTGTATTTGAGTTAAAGAAGTTCTGAAATAAAATCAGTTTGTTGCACGATTCAAAAGTTGAACAATCCGATAATTCCTTTTCAATTCTAAATCTGATCTCGGTTGCTGAGGTATCGTTAACTTTCCCTAGAAGTGTACTTTTTGAGATTTTTGGAAAATTGAATGTGTGTATGAACTAACCTAGGAGGAGAAGTCAAACAATCTTGGTGTAGGGAATATTAAAGTGGGATTGGTCGAGAGGGTGTGGAGAGTGGGAGCGAAAAGAAGGAAAAGTTTATCGGAGCAGCAAGTCATATTTCCGACGTCGGGGAACATAATGAGGTCAGATTTTATCTTCAACGTTATGGGGACTAAAAAGGTCAGATTTTCTCGTTAACTTTACGGGGAATAAGGAACGCAATTAAGAACAAGCAGGAGCAGTCTGTACAACAATTTAAATGTCGGTTTTAAACTTCTAGAATCTACTGCCATTGGATGGGGGAGAATTGACGGTACTGACGCCAAACGATTTGCTACTGTGTTGAAGAAAGCTACACTTCACATACCTAGAGATGAAATCTGTGACGGCATCATTCTTGGAATTGATATTAAGAGTCAACAATGTGTTAAGGATAAGGACTCCCTTTGTGGAGGGGACGCTGGAGGTCCACTTCTTTGTAAAGATGGCGGAGTCAATTACGTGTGTGGGATTTCGCCCGCCGGGACAGACAACTGTGATGGTGGATTCAATGTCTTCACCAGAGTTTTTCACTTTAAGAACTGGATTAAGGAAGTGATGACAACGGATTGTAATAATGAAATGGATTGTGTAGTGTCACCATTCGCTGATAAACCAAGTTACACTATCGAAAGTTGTGGCAACGCAAAAACCGATGCCACCGGCGCCATTACCGGCAAAGCCACTAACAATGTACATTCTAGTGCATCTACTTTATATGGACCAGGTCTCTATGTATTTCTTGTTAGAATGAGTTTAAATTCATTCTTAAATACCTACGAAACTGTGTAGTTACGAACAAGTCTTTGTTAATAATCTACTGTCAATATAACCGTGCCGTCAATAAATGATTTACTGCTTTATCTGTCTTACGGCTCCTTTAATTTTAGTCATTCTATTTTTTTTGTCTCATACTCATATATCATAGTCGTGTCCGGATATTTTGTCCAGAGATTTTCTATGGAACTATCGGGCCAAGCGGGCTTAAATTTTTAGGTGAGGTAGCCCTCTGGTATGATATATATCCTGTCGATGTTAGATATCCTTAATGTGAGGTTGCTTCACTAGGTCTTCTAGTGAAATCGTTGTCTAAAGGAGAAAGACTTTCCCAGCATTCATTCCGCTCTTTGAAAATATTATTTTGAAGTCGACTGTCCGTGTCCAGTTCATACCAGTGTTTTGAGTCCTTCTACTGGATTTATCGGTGGAAATTCGGCAGCAGAGCCATAAGTTGCTGATGGAATCCTGTCATTACAATAACAATTTATTTTCTAATTGTGGATATCTTCTGCCACCACTAAAAGTGTATATTTATGCCGAAGAATTTTAACAGATCCTTACCCTTTTGAAATGAACGAGGTCCATAATTTAACAATTTTCTATGATAATTCATCATGATCTGCATCGTTCCTTGTTCGATTGAACAATGGACTAATTAACATGTTCAACTCAGCTCCATGAGTGTCCTCTGTGGATAACTCCAGAAATCAGCATATTACAAACATCATGAGTATATACTATGCCAATCCGTACCTATTTGCTGCCCATCTACAATCCAATTAAATTCCAATCCCATGTATTTGTTGAAAGTGTAAAGATAAGAAAAGACAGGAGCACTACTTTTCTTGTGAATTTAAATTTATGAGAATAAATTTGACAGCTGAGTTGACAAAGAGTCGGTCTGAGTACAAATTTGATAAGTTGACAAGTGTATCCTTCGATATGTTTTCTGACCCGAAATGAAAGTCACGGATTTTAAGGGAGACTTCATCCCTACGATTTTCCTCAACAACTTCGTCGAAATAGAATCCAGTCGGAGCTACTCCTGTCCAATTCGTTTGAAGCTCAAGAAGGCATTGATGATTATCACCGTATAGGATATCTAAAAAAATGAAATTTCTGGATGAGTAATTGAACCGGGGACATGGAGGTATTAAATCCGAAACTCTTTGTTACTCACATGCGGCCAAAAAGTAAATCCCTTCCTGTTTTGTGACCCCGGTCAACAAAGGGACGTGAGCGACATCTTCCTCCATAAGGAACGTAACGGCTTTTAGACAAGAACGTGGTCTGTGGACTCACGAAGGGTTCAAAGAGAGGGCCGAATCCGCCTAATGGATCCTTATGCCATTTGACCATAGCTTTCCACCGAATACTTGGATCAGTAATCTTCGCAATGTCCACAGATCTCAAACAATCCATCAGAATCTTCGTTGAAGAAGTTGAACAGTTCAGTAGCTGTCCAAGTCTTTCTGCCGCTGGAAGAGCATTCCGCGTGAATGCCCAAGGGTCCAAGAAAGTACCGCTTTAAACGATACCATTCTAAAACAATCCTAGGAAAAAATCGAACCTGATAATTGATTCAAATTTATTATTGGGCCCTGTTGTCTAAATACTTGCCTCTGTTCATTGGTGATACTAGGTGATAGGTGACAGAAGCAGAGCCTGCTGATTGACCCATGATTGTCACTCTAGCGGCGCCGCCATTGAACCCTTCGATATTTCCTCGAATCCATTTCATTGCCATCACTTGATCCTTCAGTCCGTAATTCCCAGGTCCGTGGATATCACCTGTACTTAAAAAACCTACCCAATTTTTAAATATTTAAATTATAGTTTGAACACGTACCAATACAAGATAGACGTCTGTAGGCTTAACCCTACCAGGAATTGAACGCGGGACCTGTTTTATGGACATACCTAATGGTCCCAGTCTGTAATTGATGACGACGAATACGACGTCCACGTTCATTATGTAATTCGGGCCGAAATCCTGATTCAAATTCCATTGGGAGCTACCACCGTGGATGTATATAAGCACATGGAATAATTTAGTACTTGCCTTCCATAACTGAAACCATTATCGCAAGGTGCATATTTTGACAAAATTATTGAAGTAATACGGATTGCTGGTTTTGAAACATCCTGTATATGTAAGCATATGCTCACTTTTAGGGTAAAAACATTTAATGAGAGACAATCTTCATCCTCAGCATTCAAAATGACGCTACAGCTCGGGCCAAATTTAGTGGCCAATTTTACCCCATTCCATGGAGCAGGAGGGACAGCCATCTAAATATCGAATTCCCTATCGTAACTCCCATTGTGTTTCCTCCGTTGAATCTTACGCTTTCTAATTCATGTAACAGACAGATGTACAGAGTGAGTCAAAACGATGTCAGCGCTTTTGAGTTTATTCCTTGGCTGAATGACTGACCGGTGTTGGTGGGACGTGGAATAGAATAACAAAACGCCGACATCATTTTGATTTACCCTGTATATGCAGATTCTGTTCTAACAGGGACTGAATTTGAATAAACTTGGCTTTCAAAGCAAATATTTGGTAATTAAAAAATATTGCAAGGTTGATACCTCAAACCGTGATGGAATATGCGCTTACTGGACTCCCAGGAATTGATAAAAGCGTTTTCCATCCCGAGATACTCCAAAAGATCCCTTGAGAACCCCTTGAGCTACGTTGACTATTGGTGACGGCTCTGATTTGCAAATCCCTGTGTCCTTATCCCAAATTAAAGGCTTGATTGAAACATGACCAATTGACGAACAAGTCAAGAATCCAATTGTTAAAATAATTGCAAATTTAAACATGTTTGGAATAAAGTATTACTGATTTACATGGACAATTATAGACAAAAGAAAAAAGGTCCAACTTAATCCCAGTCTAATTTTAATTAAAGTAAGTGGAGGATATATCTTGGTGTACAAAGGAGTCATTTGGGCCTAAGTAGTTGTTTGTCGTTTAGATACATGTGTTAAATTATGTATGTCGTTATTAGATGCTGATTGGTGATATTTTTTAAGTCATTATACATATATTGTGCTATGAATGTTTTATTAACCCTGATTTTATTAAATACATTTTGCATTAGTTCATGGATTTTTTTTTAAATTAAAGAAGTTACAGTCATAGTCTTGAATGTAATGCGTGGTCTATAACAAATAATACAAAATATGTTGACGTACGTAGTATGTAGGTCTTAAGATTAAAATTGCAAGATAAGGTGACCTTACATAACCTTAAGTGACATATGTTTGATAGAATCTAGATTAAAATTCTTGTCAGATGTCAGTCGTCATTAAATACTTTTCCCTCTGACTTGGAAGGTTAAAATGGCACAGCTCTATTATATTTTATTATTATTCCACATTTTTCAAATATTCGTTGGGACATCGGGAAATGGGTTGAATGTGTGTGCTCCAACAGTTTCTGGTAATTTGGAATATAATGCTTCCATACAAAATATTCGTCCTGTAAAAAATCTCCATACAGTCGATATGATTAATAAACAAATCATTCCAATTATTATCCAATCTCATTGTCTCTTTGCTAGGCTATACCTTAAGACAATGTCCGGAAGACTGGGTTCGATACAGTCAAGAAAAATGTTTCAAGCTCTTTCGAAATACAAAATACACATGGGTTGAGGCGCAAAACGTGTGCAAACAACACGATTCTAACTTGGCCAGTTTTCATTCCGAAGAAGAACTCCAATTCCTAAACACATATGTGTTGAGAGAATCTACAGATAAAACTGTTGGTGCTACTTGGATCGGGGCCTTCAAGAGAGGAATATTTTGGATGTGGGTTGATCTGAGTCCATTTGACTACACAGACTGGTACCCTGGCCTACCGAATGCGGAACCACCGTGTGTGTACCTCACCACAGAAACCCATCAATTGAACAGTACAACTGGATTTGGAAAAATGTATAATAATGTTTGTAATATTTCCTTGAATTTCTTCTGTCAAAAGTACGTGGTGGATGCAAGGAGAATCATCTATTCCATGTAAAACACATCCTTGTCTTACCGTGTAGTGCTGGAAATTCCGAAAGGGCATACATGTGGTAACTTCTTTGAACTCAAATTTTAATACATATACTCAGCAAAAATTATTTAATTGTCGAGTGGAATGAAATTCAGAAGTTTTTCACCTCTTGTCCAAATTTTTATATAAATGCCCAGTAATGATAATTCATTATACTATTATAATTTATTTTCTTCACAACGGCAGACAATTGAAATCAGACATGTATCTCTTTGCAGTCACTTTTTCGAACATGTGTTTTTAGACACATTTTACATTAAGTGAAATTTCGGTGACCAAATGGAAACTCCTGATTTAGACAAATGTGATCATTCACATCCGGAACTCTGTGTAATTAAGTTTTATGAACGGTAGTGATTACCACATTTGTATGTTTAATTATGGTATTATAATATCAATTAATTCCGGAATTAACGACGCTTACACGTAAACCAGTGTGGTTTAATAAATTAAATGTGAGGAGAGGCAGAAGTAACCAAATTAAATGATTAAACACCTCGGAATTGAACGTTCTTGCTTACTCTGACCTTCATATTCTAATATTGAATTAGGC
>JAQFYE010007161.1:0-10098 GCA_034694305.1 Protaphorura glebata
TGACCGATTAAGTTTCTAGTCAACAAAATATGACACAAGTCCGCGCATCACTGTTTAGGTCTATTCAGAAGATTCGGCGGTTTCAAAATTATCATTACCTAGATTGTGACAGGAGAGTAGAGTGTTAATTGCCAATAGTCATGACGCCAGAATTTTGTGAGAAATTTGTTTCCATGGAAACGAGTTAAGTCAAAGTATCGGACCAGAATACTTTATTCATCACTACTGTCATGGCAAAGTCTACATTGTCCACTCGCGTCATAACTGCGTATTTTGACACGGTTGAGTTTCTAATTCCATTAATTTTATGTTGCAGTAAATAAAACCAATTTTATTGGCACAACTTGGACGGTCACACAAGTTTTGCGTCAATTTTTTTTTACAGTGTTAGGTGTGTTAGGTTTCCATGGAAACTGATTCCGACGAACATGTATATCATGCACTACTTGCGCACACACCCTAACATCTATGTATTTGACCATATTTTGGACCGTTAACATTAGTATTGTTATAATAGTTATAGATGACATTTCTAGCCACCTGCCCATGTCTATTCGAGGTTAGCATGAGATGATTTGTGTCAATGTCATGTGTCAAAATGTCTTCTAGAGCTTAGAGCATCGTAACGTAAATGAAGCAATGTCTTGTGGGAAAATAATGTGGTCTCAAAACCGCAAATTGAAACAATAACAAAACAGTTAAGCTTGACGCCTAGTGTTTGGTATGTCTATTTCTATACCGTACGGTTTGTCGCAACTTTCAACGGTCACCAGAGCGGGTTTATTAGGTTATCGCCGTTTAACCCCGCTTGCCGGAGTTTATTTGACTTCAAGTTTTCTTAGCGCGCCTGCGACGTACAGTTCTAGACGGCAAAGGTCATTGACCTCCTCCCATCTCTCACATGTATTCACAATCTCCGGTTCGAGCTCATTTCTTTCCAATTTGTTGAAAATAAACAACGCCGAATCCGCAGAGAACCAGGAGTACTTCTTCCACTATAGTCCTCAATTGAATTCTTTCTGTTATTCAGATTCGTCTTTCGTTATCTTGAAGGAATCGATACTCTTGTGCATTTTCCCTGAATACAACTACAACTGGTGTTCTGACCATCATCCACAGCCCAGCAGGTGTTTGCATTCCTTAATTATACATTAACGTATTTGTATATTCTACTTACACATTTTTCTGTATTCTGAAATTACTTTATTCGATAAAATAAATGGGTTTCAGCTTTTTCGTTGCTAGCATTGTTAAGAAATATTAAAAAAATTGAAATAAACCGATGTCAAGACTTAAAGATGTTGCAAAAGACCACGAAATAAACCAAACTAATTTCTATTCATATAGAATAGAACGAAGGCCCAAGATAACCCCCTATATTAATTAGATATACGGTTATCTCTTTAGAGAAGTCGGAATGACTCCCGAGAACTTACTACGAATTTATGCTGTTGTTTTCCCGCTTGAACTTGAAAGCCAGTTCTTGGAATATATTTAATTCATTTTATAACATAGAATGTACAGTTGGTCGCCATCTTTGCACGTATTGAAAATTACATACTTCAACTACTTCCACAAGTACTGTTGATACTCACCATATAAATTTAGATTATGACTTCGGCTACTAAATCAGGTACCACCTCAAGACTTTAAAAAGTCCTTATTTTTGTTTATCGGCAGAGTTACGATATTTCCTTACTAAATCAATTAGATTAATTTGTTCACCCTTCTTGGATTGAAGTGTTCCCGCAGGAAGAATCCTCAAAGAAATTATTTGGACAGCAAAAATAAACTGAATCTCTCTTTCAAGCAAACAGAAACGCAATGTCTGCCGATGGAACTGAACCAACTTCATAGCAAATTGTATGGAGTTGCTCATATCGCAATTCCAAGACGGGATTCACTCGCAAACGCAAGAATTTGTGTCTCAGATATTCGGATGGTCCTCCACACCTGTGAGTCTGACACATCCAGATATGGCAATGATGAAACAAATAAAAAATCAGTAGCAACAATATTATTAGTAATGTGTTTGCTTGCTCTCATCCAAATAAAAAAAATTCGCAAACCTCCGAAATGAGGATAAGGGTATCGGAATTCCAATGCGTCCACAACGATACTCACAGAAAGGCATCGTTTGCTGACTGTTCGATTGCTTAGAAGTGACTACAATTAATGTGTTTTGACAATTAATTGATTCCCTTAATATATTTTTTATCCACTCCGATCGATCACTGCCTACTCCCATAGTTGCTTGCACAGACCAGAAGGTAAGCAAGTAAGACTCAACGATAATACACTGGAATGTTTGCCCTTACAACTTATGCCAATTAATGTTTCCGTTGTAATAATGTGACTATAATCTGATTCTGATCTGATATCGGATCCGAACTATCTTATCGGTTATAATCGGACCCGAACCTCACACGACAAATCATTCCAATGAACTAATTTCATTAGACGAGTCTTCATTACACCAAGGAAAAGGAATCAGAGTTGTGTTTTTACCACTCCTACCTTTCCTATTTGCTCAGTATAAACGAAATCGAAATACATAAAGAAGTTGAATCCAAAATATGAGTATATATTTTTGCAAATCACTGGAATTGAAGTCTCGAACCCGGAACGGTTGCCCGCAAATATTTCCTTCAAAAATTCTATTGAAAAATCACGACTTCTGATATGGGAATAAACGTCCATTATTTGTGTACTGTTTTTAACAGTCGTTGGCTTTCACATTTAATTCAGTCCAAAAATTATAAATAATTATTATCTGAAATTATTGCTGGGTAATTAATTATGAACAGCCCTGTAATTATATAGAGAGATGAGATGGAGAGGATTGTTTAGATTTCCTAATGTTGCGGTTGGCATGGACGCGGTTTGTATATGAAATGTTTTTTGGGGTTTTCAGCTCCGCCTTCCTGGGACAATCTCAACTCTTAAGAGAACTCCTGCGGCTTTTTTAAATTCTTTTCACATCTCCTATGTATGGGTGTGTTATTTGGAGACTGGAAAAAACACCTTTGGCAAGAACAGTTCATCTCCACGGGGTGAAAGGAACTACCAGTTGAAGCTATTTCAAAGGTGTCAATTTTTCCAAACGATACATACGACCATAATTATTTGTGAGTGAAGTGTCAACGCAACTAATTGTCAACAGGTCAGTCAGTTCTTTAAAAATAATATTATTGAGAAATTTTAACTCAGAATTACTAGTTTAAAATTTCTCTTTCCTTTGTCAGTAGGAAAAGAATCTTGTTGAAAAAAGAATCGTTAGAGTTAATTGAGTAAGGAAATGTGAAAGTATTTACTTTCACTTCCACTTTCTCCTTCAATCCAAAGAAAGAATTGTTTCCTTGGCATTTCCACTTGCAAGTGTGTGGTATTTGGAGACTAGAAAAAACACTTTTAGCAAGAACAGTCCATCTCCACGGGGTGAAAAACAACCAGTGGAAGCTAATAAGCTGTCTCTTTCAAAAGTGTCAATTTCTTTAAGCAATACAAAATAACTTCGATATTGGTGAGTGAAAGGTCAGATTAACTCTGCACAGATTTTGACAACCAGGTCTAAGTTTCTAAGAATTTTTCAAAAATAATATTACTCTTAATGCGTGCACAGTTCATTTTCTACTCAAAAGTGTTGGTTCAAAATATTTCTCTTTGCTTTGTCAGTAGAAAAAAGAATCGTTCGCGTTAAGTGAGTAAGGAAATGGAAAAGTGAAAGTCTTTACTTTCACGTCCACTTTCTCTTTCAATCCAAAGAAAAAATTGTTTACTTGGGATTTCCATTTGCAAATTTAACTTACATATCATATTATATTTATATTTATATTCGGTTGTAGTCGTTGCCATGTCATATAATAATAAGATTGGATTTGATTGGATTGTGGAAGAGCGTGAAACTCTAGTGCTTCAATACTAATTGAATTTTTGGTCTTCCACATGAACCTTGTTTGGTTTCAAAAGAATTACTCGCCTAAAGTGTTTTGCGAAACGCAAGAAGGATCAAACGAAAAATTACACTCGGGAGTATTTGATACCATCCTCGAGATAGCACACATAATTATAATTATTTGAGCTATCCAAATATACACATTCTTAAGGGTTAGGCCTTCAAATATGCAATCGGCAAATTTTGTTTTAAGTCTGGCCCAGGCAAAATACCATTAATGCCAAGAATGTACGAAATACATTTTGGACCATGGACATACAAATACAGTTGAGAGTTGTGATATAAAAGTGAACCACCAGTATTCCGCCAAAATTACGATCTATTCCATCTATCATCCTTTGGTATGTTCCATCCAATTCCTATTCCCCGCGGTGTAAAATAAAACGTGGTCAACTATTGTAGTGTGAGTCGAGTTTCGGAAATAAGAGTCATCAAGATGTACTTGAGTTTCCGCAACTTTCTTATTCTTCAGTTGTTTGCTCGAACGATTTTTGTTCGACAAGGCCAACGAACAATTCATTTTGCCTTCTTTGTATTCTGGGTCCGCTCTAATCTTCTAATTCTCTCCAGCGGTTCAGCACGCTGGAATTAGTAAAGTTCAGGTGCCCGCTGGGTAGAAGGAAAAGTACGCACCGTAATTAGCAATCATCGTAAGACATGGTTGTAGACTGCTTTCTATTTCGTCGATGTAAATTGTGTCTTCAGAGTGTGAGACAATCAGATTGATTTTTTTGATAGATATCCGATTGTTTTGATTTCTTCATGATAGTTATATGTTTTGGGATAAGTTTTAAGATATCGAATTTTTTGGATAGATATAAAAAAATGGAACGTCGCAGTTTTGCGTTAGCATATTGTACTGCAAAAGTCCACACGAGGGCCCACCGCCATGCATATGCACTACGAGATTTGACTATCTACTTTGGTGGTATAATGTGATTAGACGTCGGTATAAAAAAATCATAATTTTTTTGATAGATTTAACTGAAAATATCATTGATTGTTTCCTTGATTTTTTCGATTGATTGAAACCTAAAATGTTGAAACATTCAGGATATCTATCCGGATAGTTTCGATTGATTGATTCATAAAAATCATGATATCTATTATGATATCTATCCATGGATAGATATCTCACGAACCCTCTAGTGTACACATTTCTTAACCGTTCGCAGCTAACCAACGCAGTCTAAATGTCTGTATTTGAATTGATTGAGTCCACATGATAGTTTTCTGAGGTCAATAGGTGAGACCCTGACATTAAAGCATACCGCACCAAGGACATGGCGCCCCCCCCCAAACCAAGCTAGGTTTTACCATGGGTTCAACTTTGTATCTCGTTCAACAAGTTCGGACCTTATACACCTTAACATTATTCCTTGAAAAATTAAAACAAAAACAATTAAATATGAACGGACTTTTGTAAAATCGCACAACTTCAATTAGTTTGCAGGCAGACAAACGTATGAATGGTTTAATTGAATCTAATCCAAACACCTTCAAATTAAACAGTTGACTGAATGTAAGTGTTTTAACAATTTCGCAATTTAAGAAAATAATTATTTTAGTATCTCGCCAGGTTTATCGCAAAAGGGGACGCTTTATCATTACATAAATCTGCTCACTAACACACAAAAATGGAGGGATCTAACTAACTCGCGTGGGGATTCCAAAGATGAAGAGGCAGAGGATCGTCTGAGAATTTGCCAGCTCTGGACATTGACTTCATTAAAAAAAATTATTCTAGCGAATTCCGCATCACCGACTCGACGATACGAACGGGCCATGTCATTTTGGATGATCATAAAAAAGTCATATGGTGACGGAATTGAATTATTTTTTGGTGGGTGGTTAAACATTGTCAATTGTATCGGAAGCCGCAGAAATCACAAAATTGTGGGTCTTTCGTCACCAAAGTTTCAGCGTCCCCGTAAATCGAGGAAAAAAACACTTTATTGGCAAGATTGACATTTTATTCGAAAACTAGTAGCTTGCGTCTCAAAATGAAATTTAAAAGCGCATAAAGAAAAGGGAACGCTTATGGATGTTCAAAACCTTAGACCCTTTTCGCCACTTTTGAAATATTTCTGAAAAATTCAAAAAAAATTGCTCAGAGGTGTATAATACGTCAAAGTGTTCAGAATTTTAATACACTTCGGATAAAAAATAGTAACGTGAATAAAAATTTTTTGCTGACCTACTTGAAAAAATATATTTTGGATCAGAATTTTTGACCTTTGATCTTTTTCGGATTTCTGAAAATTGACAACCCCCTGCATTTGAAAATCGCATTTTCTAGGATTATGTAAATTTTCAAATTTCTATCTCCATAAGTGCGGTGTAGAAAATGATTTTCAGGTCGTACGTATACTATTGGGCGATTGTTCAATTGGGCGAAAGTGTGGGAATATGCTGTTTTCGCACATTCAGCACCGGTCAAACGTTATTGAAGACCCGGTGTGGTAATCAAAATTAAAAAATGATCGAAATTATTATTGTAATCGGAATCGGAATCGAAATAATTTAATAATCGAAAGAATAATTGGAACCGGAATCGGGAAAGATATTTTGATTACTTGCCCTGATCTATGATATGTATTAATCTTATATTTGTCCGGACAAATCATTTCAACTACACGGCGTCAAGTTCAGACATACTGGGTGGACAAACATTTCTCATTCCACACGTCTGACAATCGACACACTCGACCTGTACACCAGGAACCACTTTTAATCCACTGGCATCCCCTGACTGTGTTTCAGTCCAAATTAGTCTGCACAAATGAAGTAAATTATTATCTCGCCTATCTTAGAAGTATTGTCAAAAAGAAGTTACAAATGTCCATCCTGTGACAGTTGAAAAATCATGGGTTCAGTCTATGCTGTTTTCGGCATTTTCTGATATCACTTGTAAGTAGAGAGGTGCTCATTCGAAGCGTTAAAAAAATTTAATTCCATTTTACATGCATGTCGATTGTCGATGATGGTCCGCCCTAGCCAAGTGATTCAGGTAGACCTTACACATTGTTAGATTGGAGGTTTGATTCATTGCAGTGTTTGTCGATTGCTTTAATTAGGCTTTTCGTGCTTTCAAAGCCATCCAGTAGTTGAAGCACAGTTTTAGTGTCGCGATCCTAAGTCGTCCGATCCAACAAATGATTGTACGTCATCATTATCAAAAGCCGGTAGAATATAATCTGGACCTTATTGTCATAATCTTTAGTCCGATAGAGCTTTTGGTCTTCAACTGACAGAATGCAAATAATTTAAAATTGAAGAGCTGACAGTAGCCGGTTTGTAAGGAAACTCTTGGACGTCTGTGTTGTAGTTTTGAGAGAAATAAAACCAACGCACGTCATGGCATGGCCATAGATAAAGGACATAGAATTAGATTTCCAGTGTAGGCTCAGAAATGAACGGAACTAGGAAATCCTCGCTCGGGACTTACGACATGGCGCAGTCTTGTTATTCGCCTATGTATTCTAATAGCATGGGGGTTTTCACGAAGGGGAGAAACTGACCAATGTCAGGTGACATGTGGCCCTCCCACTTCAACGCGAATAACAAGACTGCGCCAACTCGTAAGTCCCGAGCGAGGATTTCCTAGTTCCGTTCATTTCTGAGCCTACACTGGAAATCTAATTCTATGTCCTTTATCTATGGCATGGCACATTATTCCCAATTCCCTGTGCAATATTTTTCTCCCATAAACCCATGCCACACTGTGTTGAAATCAACGTTAGGGATTTTTGCATATGATTCTGTCGTAAATAAGCACCGCAGTGCCGCCAGAGGAATGAATTAAGTAGATTTGCTGGTTAATTCACCACTTCACCCCGACACCTGTCACAATTCACAAACGTGACCTCGAATTATAATATTTCCTTCCCCGCATTATGGCATTTTATGAATCAAGAACCAGAGGATTTATGGATGTGGATAAAACAGAATATATCAAAGCGGTTCTAACTAGATATTGCAGATCCAGTACATTTCGAACGGCTCATAACTGATTGACCATATAAGACTTAAACTTCGACTGAACTAAGTCAAACATAATGTGCCAGTTATAAAGAGCATTGTTGTTTGAATAATCATTCTACTACAAATTTGCGATGGACCACACTGCACTTTTCGTTTCTCTGGATTTATTTTAGTAAATTTGGCAGGTGTTTGGATTTGGAATACGATTGTCTGGAATTTACACTTAACGCAACAGCAGCATCGGTTACAATACGTAGAATTCACACACTGGACCTTGAATCTGATATCCGCTCTGTTCAGCATTCGATTTAAATGCAATTATAAAAGGATTACTGGAACAGAGATTTGTTTTGTTTGGGCTCCGAATTAAAGAGTTCACATTATTAAAAAATACATTAAGCCATTAATTGACAAAGGAAATGCAAAAAACAATGTATTCTTTCTTGTGCTCGATACTCAAGTTGTGTTTCATAAATCGGGGAGTAACTTTTTCGTAAATTGTTTTTAATTGTTCGGTGAGTTCAGTCTCTCACATCTTAATGCTAAGTGCAGCCTTAACTCTTGAAAAAGAGATTTGAGACTAAGCTTTTCTATTCTGCATCGTACAGTTCGCGATCTGATATAAGAAAAAGGAATTAAAACTTCACCCGCCTAACACTTTCGTCTGCGCAAGCGCAATCCCACTTTGGAGCACACGTCATTTTAAAAACATTATAGAAGTTGATACTACAGCATAAAATATTTGTAGCTTTCCCAATTTATTGTAGCCCTTCTGAAAAACATACATGCAATATTTAATATTTTTCATTTAAGTTTATCTAGCAAGATATTTTTTTTAATTTTGACAAGTACTCGGGTTTCATCGATCTTGAGGAAAATTCTTAAGGGAAAATAAGATTAAAAATGATATGTATTTCTTTTTTTTTTGTTCACAATAAACGGAAATCTAATATCCTGGTGATATTTCCGTGGTAGGAGGATACGGAAGAAAATATGCAGAGTATATTCCATTAAATTAATCGAACAAGCTTACACTGATTTATTTTCATTCCGGACACTACTTTATTTTGGAATGAAAATTGGAATATCACTAGTTTTAGATTTGTGGGAACTGAGCCCCGTCTTTAGTAGTTAATCTGAGGGCACGCGCCTCAAATTATAAGAAACAATTTGTGACCATGCAAAACAAAGTGATTCGTGGTATATAATCACCTCCTTAAGACGATACTAATATTCACTCTTTTACCAACCAAAAGGATAATTACTCTACTAATTCTTGAATTTCAAACATAGGGTGCCTCTTACGACGATGGAACCAGAGATATTTCGGATGTACAATCAATTCCCGTCATCGATACTGGCATAAATTCCTAAACCAATCACAATAGGTATACTAATGTGCCGCTTCCGTGCATTTGAACCACAGAATTGTCGAACGGAAACCCACCTCTTTAAGACGATATTCCACTTTGACAGCAATACTTGGATTACACATAGTCGTACTGAAAATGTGCTCAAATTGATATTCCACTGTAAGAACTGTCTGTAATTTTTTAGTGGGATTTACTATTGAGACGAATTTGTCACTCTCCAAACTATACTGGTCGATTTTGTGTACTATCTCATAGGAAGATCAGGTCAGAAGTCAGTTTGAAGACAATTCAGGATCATCTCCAAGTCGACCCTAATTTGATTTAAATGCACTGAAATATATAATGAACACTTATTTAGTGTTTAGCCACTTTGGGTTGAAACGTGTGATCGCCAACAATTCTAACCTGGCTGTAATTTACGTTTGCCACCGGCTTCCCCTCTCCCTAGAATAATCCCACCTTGTTTGTTTCTGTTATCCCGTGTGTATCTCTCAACCGAACCCTCTGACCCAAAAGATTACGAAATGTTTGCCTCTGTTTAAAAATACATTCAAATATAGGCACTTTACAAGTCAAGGATTTCCGTTACAAATTGCGTACTAGTTTGAACTACAATATTGATACAATCGGAGAGGTTAATAAAGTTAGGTTATTAACTTGTAACTGTTTAAAGTGTACCCGGGTGTTGCGATTTGGTCTAAATTAGGACATCAAGAAGAGGTAGAAAAACTACCGGTCCCGGGTAGAATATAGTACAGTGTGGTCTAGAAAAAATCTGCCCGCCTT
>JAQFYE010007162.1:0-10098 GCA_034694305.1 Protaphorura glebata
TTACTTACAGTAGGTTCAAAAGAAACAATTTTAGAATGTAAAGAAGTGTCCGGTTTTCGGAAGTGCTTGAAGAGTCCAGGGATTTCTAAATCATCTTTGAACCCCGCAAAATGAAATTTATCAAGCCAAGGTGACAAATCTTTGAGGTTCAAATAGCTCTTCAGAGAATTCACAGCTCCCATCGGTTCGCACACATCTATTACATTACATTTATGAAAAAAAAAGTGTGTTGTTATTTGGAAAATCAAGTGCTACAATTAAATTCCTCTATGCCGACTCGTACAGGGGAATTTTCATATAACTTACTCTTTCTCAAGGAATTGCTCCTTTCTAGGAGATTTAAAATGGTGGTTGATATTTGTTGGCAATTTACTAAGTTCTGACTTTGACCACTATTTACATCAAGTGGAACATCATTGTCCAATGACTTCAATTTATCCTTCACATTCGGAAGTATCTAAAATAATTAAGAAAACCGATTCCACTTCGAGGATTCATTTCGTATCATTTAAGTAAAAGGTAAACGAGAAAGGGAAGGAAACTAATACAACCGAATTTTTACTACAACTTGCCTCGTTCACATAATCCTGATGAATTCTTCCATAAAATTCTGGATTTGATTGAATATTTTCCAATTCTTCTAGAAGCTTCTCCAGTTCTTTCTTTAACTTGGGTGTATTGAATGAGGTACGCAAAGCTTGAATTCTTTTTCCAAAAAGTATATCAGGAAGAACTAAGGCAAGTAAGGCCTTTCTGTAGTTTCCCATCAGAATGGACGAAGTAGAACTGTGTACAAAAAATTCAGTCAATAAAACGATTACACTTAATCACATAGCAAAATTATGAAGAGTTAAAGAATGTTTTAGTTTACCTGCCAAGTAAATCCGCATATTGTAGCTGAAACGCTTGAGGATAATCCACGATTAGGCGATCCAATATTGGCTTCAGAACAGAAGAAAGTTTCGGATTGTGGCGGTAATTGGTGACAATCTGATCCAGCCAGGGAAGAAACATCCAGGTTTGAATGCCGCCCATCTAGTTGTACGGAAGACGTATTTCAAAAATATCCTTTCTATAATTTCTTACATGAAACCTACATTTTCGTTGAAAGTTTCAATGAGAGCAGGAAAGGTTTCCATCCAGGGAAAACATGTTGGAAAAAAATGTAAGGCTTCAGAATTTCCAGATTTCATTCCATGAATGAGACTCAAAAGAAGGCGTTTGTGTAGTTCCTCATCCGGTCCATATCTCTTTGGAAATTTCTCAAGAATCGTTTTGAGGAGATAATAAAATTTCATTGAAACATCTCCAGGTAATCCAGAAATAGGAAGGAATTCTCCTTCAGGACACGCCTCTTCCCCAATAGCTATTCCAACAAGTTGAATCGATTTCATTGTTACATTCTTCATCCAACTCACGCTGTAAACAAAATGAGCATTATTGATTTCAATCAAACAATAAAAGTTGGATATTACGTATTTAAAATCATTTATTACTCGGGTGGAATTGAAAGTGTATGTCTAAGCCTGTCCACACAATCGTCAGGCAAAGGTGCTCTGCACTGACTCAGAATTAAACTTTGTAATAGTTCACTTTGAGCTTTCCAGAGTATCGATGGGTCTTCCATTTGGAATCGAGCTGAAACAGTGAATTTGGATTCATTCGAATCATCTCATCGCATTATCGAAATATCTCCAAAAAATATAATTCAAAACTTACGTATTGATTTCCAAACTGTACTCCACTGACCAGTCCAAACGTCTGGAGAATAATCACAAGAAGCTAGGAGCTGTGCCAGAAGTAGTAATTTCTTTGCCTTGAGTTCATCTCTCGCGTCCTTAGCTTTCCTTAGATATCCATTCCCGACCTCTGCATTTCCATTCAGAGCAGCCAGTTGAACCACCCACAGATTTTGCTCAAAATACAAGCGATGAATATCATCCATAACATTGTCTTTTTCTTCAAACATTAAGGAGTCTATTTTTTCAGCCGCTAGTGCCAAGAAATGGTTTCTGAAATAAAATTTTAATCACGTAATAAAATCATTGGGTTGTCATCCTTTTAGAGAAACCAAAAATACCTTTGTGTGACAATCAAATCTGCATTCAGCAAAGGAGCAGTTGTAGACGAACACGAACGTTTCCACTTGCTAAGAAGTTTGGACGTTCTTTCTTCAATGTTTGAAGTTGAAACATTACAACATTTCATCCAATCCAAAGTATCAGAGAGCACAGATGCTTTCTGAAGTTCCAAAATTTGACTCTTCTTTTGAGAAATTGAAAACTTCTCATAAAATTGAAACGTCTTAATGGCAGAGGCCCATGCAGAATCAATAAGCGCTCCACTTTTCCCCAATGCTTCACCTTCAATTTGACTCAAAATTGCAAATTCCACGGGAAATGTATCCTGTCGGGTTTAAGAATTGATTAACATAAGGATGAACGTATTCATATTATTATAACGTCAGATATTCGTGACAATTTTTTGTTCTGATCAGAGTCTTTTTGATTATACTGAACTCACAACCAATTCCTTCCATTCATCTTCATTGTTTCGAATTGTTGCAAGGAAAGTTTTGAAATTTGTGACATTCTCATCGCTATCGTCTTCACGGAGAAGGACTTGTAGTCCGGAAATGATTTGATGCGGTAAAACACGATCCTTATAACTGGAATAGAAAGGACATATTTTATGACGATTTCAATAACAAAAAAATTGGTCGATGGGTCATACTTTTCATTGCCAAGGTCCTCTGTATGTAGGAGATACGACTCGTGAGATTTCCGGTACCGTTCACCCCAATCCGACAAATAAGCCATCACCTAAAATCCAATGTTAAGATAAAAATTAACAAGGAAATCGTTCCACTCATTATGTTGTGCAGTAAGTGTATTTTTAAAATTACCTTGTATAAAGCGTCGTCCCAAAATTGAACCAAGAGTAAATTTGGATCCATAGATTGACTCTCCTCCGTATAAAGGTCATCATAACAATCCAAAGACTCACGATATTTCCCCCAACTTTCAAAATAGAGAGCTTGTCGAGCTTTCTCAAAATAATTCACTTGAACATCATTCTCACTTTTTTCACGAATATGGAAAAATACTCCTCTGACTGCGTCAAAGTCATCCAATTCTTTATACAACTCTCCAATTCTAAGCCACACATCAACAGAAGATTCAATGGCAGATTGACCTTCTAATCTTGGTCGTTTTGATTGTTGTGGATCTGTCGATGATATAATTGAATTCTCCAAACCTTGCTCAAGTTTTAGAATTCCAATGATTTGTAAATCAAAGGTTCTTGAGATAGTTGAAACTAAATTTACTCGGACAGAAATTTGATTGAGACATGAAATCTCTAGAATTGCTGCCGCAAATTTTGGACTCAATTGTGAACCATAGTTTTGAAATAATTTATCAAAAGTAATCATAGCATTGTGACGAAATCTTGACAAACGTTCTGGTTCCGCTCCTGCTCCGATTTCTTTTACGATGGATGTGAATAAATGTACTAGGAAAATTTTCCCCATTTCTTCGTCAATCTGGATTAAAAAAATCGTCAATTTGATTATGTAAATTTACAAGACTCCGATGCGATGAAGTTTTCAAATAATTCAGATTATAGCGAATATTTCAATCTGGTTGGACGGTCAAATATCAGAGCCCTAAATATTATTATTACCGCGTAACATTTTACCTTTGCCAACGCTGAGATTGTATTCAGAAAATCTGAGTGTTTGATCATGATATCAGGAAGTTCTCCCATTCGATACGAACGAGCCAATCGAACACCACTTCTCCGCCGTCTGTTATCCTCGACTTGTGTTTCCACAACATTATGTTGCCGTTCAACTTCTCGCCTCGCAAAAACGTGAGCTTCCGGCCTTTCGTAGAAACGTTTCCTAAGCCCTTCTAAAGATCGAGTAGAGTCAGAGCTTTCGTCCGACGATATTCCAACAGCCGGTGCCCGGAAGAGTTGTTGTGAAGGAAAACGATTGTCATCATCGATATCCATTGCCTCAATTGCCTGTGAGGAGTCTGCCAAACCTGTGTATGCAAAACTTGAATAACAATCTATATAAACTAGTTTCCAAGTAAAAACAGATTGGCAAACACTTGGTTCACTTGGAATAATAATCCTAAGCAGACTTGGGTCAATTACATTGGTAATTGTAATTTCAATTACAAAATACAATAACAATTACGTAATTGTAATTGTAATTAATTACTTTCAGAATCCCAACTGTAATTTGTAATTGTAATTTAATTTGTAATTGAAATTACTTTTTTCTCAATTACATTTGTTGACTAGTAAAGACTGAATGAAGTTTTGGATAGTGAAACAGAAAATGCGTTTTTAGTGCTGAAAAACACAAGAAAAGATATATTTGAAATTGTAATTTGAATGGTAATTGTAATTGTAATTGTAATTGAAAATCCAATTACAATTACGTAATTGTAATTGTAATTAATTACGTCAATAATTTTTCATGTAATTTGTAATTGTAATTGAAATACTTTCAAAAGTAGACTGTAATTTGTAATTAATTACATTTTCAATGTAATTGACCCAAGTCTGATCCTAAGTCGTGGTTGTTCTTACAAGCAGACCTTAAACAGATTACTTCTTGACTAATTTAAACTTAAAGACTCACTGTTATTATTTCCTTGCGTAGGTGTGAACTGAAGATTATTCAGTGTAGCACGAAGAATATTCATTCCAAATTGGCTCGAAACTCTTCTTTGAGTAAGAGTAGATTGAATGGCTGGAGGAAGCATACTAAAATTCTGTGATGTTGATAATGACTCTGCAAAAAGGGGCTGGAGACTGAAATTTTGAAGACGCCATGAAGTTTCTAGTTCGTAGGAAACGAATGGACAGTCCGATAAAGCCTTATCAAATATCATTTTCCCAAAGTCAGGAGATAAAGAACATCTCTTTAGGATTAGGTCAAGGGACACTGGAATTGCATTCTGGTTGTCTCCAAGTGTTTCCATCAGCTCAAGAATTAAAGCAGGAGATTTTGTCCAGCTCCTTCGAATAAAAAAATTAATTATTAACGATTGAAGTTACAAGACGGTGATCGGTGGTTCAAGGAATCAGATAATCTGAGGCAGAACACCTTACTTGAGATTTTTGGACCAGAAATCGTTGACTACATCCTGGACGGCAGGATCCTCATCCTTGTATAGACGAATGAACATTTTTTCTGACTTTGAAGATATTTCACTGCCCGACTTGTGTCCTCTAAAGTACAATAAAACGAAGTTACATATATCTTGAACTAATGATAGCAGGCTTTGGTCGATATTACCCAAAGTGGCTGTATATTTTTGAAATTGCAGATGCATATCTCGCCCTCAATATTTGATCTTCGGATTGTTCTGCTGCTTGTGTCCAATTTATGAGTAACTTTATTTTCGTTTCATTTTTTATAAAGTCCGTCTCAATGAGTAAATTGAGGAGTTCTACACCAGAGCGACACTCCGAGTCATTTCTGTTTGATAAAAATTAAAACATCGTTCAACCTCAACTCCTAAGTTTTTTTTATAATTTTACAAATACAGCAAAAACGGATTCACTTACTTGCACTCTGATCGAAATATACTTCTACCCTCCAAATCAGCAAACATTGAAGACGCCATTTCTTCTCTCTTTGAAGGATCTTCCTCTTTAGATAATTCCACAGACAATATATTTACGAGTAGTGTGAGAACATCAGATTGAACATTTGGAAGTTTGACAAGTCCAATCAATTCAGTTTTGAAAGAGAGCAGAAATGCAGGGAAGTATGACCGAATACTTGTTAGCATTACCAAAAACGGTTGCAATCTTTCCCCCCTTTCCTTCTGTAATTTCTTCTCCTTCAAACGGCTGCTGGCTTTATCAAGAAATTCAAACTGAATTCCTTCCAAATACCTGCAAAATCATTACACATTATTTCCAGTGACTACGAATATATCAAAATTCCTGGTAAATTAGAGGAATGTCATAAAACTATTAATGTAAAACTATTATTGTAAAACTCTCTTACTTTAATAAAAGCCCACATACTTCTCCAGCCAAAGAATAAACTCCTTTGACAGTGCTGGTAAACCCTCTACTCAATTTATCAATGAAAGAGGGCATATTTTCAATTTTACAAGGCAGCTTATCACCGAGTAGAATTGCCTTGGAAATATTAAGTCCAAGTCGCAGGTCTGGCCGCTCTAATTTTTCGACGATTGTCTCATATGGAATGCATAAATCTCCCTCAAAGACCCATCGCTTCGCCATTGTCCTGTAAAACATTGAAATTCGCTTCAGTAATATCCATAATATCGATACAAAAATCTCAACCTCTTTTGCTCTTAATTTAATGAGAATTTGAGATCTCAACTTTCTCGAATTAGAAAATGGACATTTCATCAGATCACTGCACTGGTATACAAATTTGGACCCTTGGAACGAACTCGCAAAATGCAAATACCAGACTTGGGTCAATTACATTGGTAATTGTAATTAATTGCTTTGGAAGATGTATGTAATTGTATTTGAAATTTGTAATTGAAATTACTTTTCTCTCAATTACATATGTTGACTAGTAAAGATTGAATGAAGTTTTGGATAGTGAAAGAGAAAATACGTTTTTAGTGCTGAAAACACAAGAAAAGATATATTTATTTGAAATTGTAATTTGAATTGTGATTGTAATTGTAATTGTAATTTAAAATCCAATTACAATTAAGGTAATTGTAATTGTAATTAATTACATCAATAATTTTGCATGTAATTTGTAATTGTAATTGAAATACTTTCAAAAGTGTACTGTAATTTGTAATTTGTAATTAATTACATTTTCAAAATTGACCCAAGTCTGGCAAATACAGTGAGACTAGTCTAAGATAGAAACGCTGTCGTGTGGTGCAGGTTTTCGGTATTTAACGGGTAAAAAGGGCACGGTCAGACGACACATTATCTCTTTGCATAGCTCAAGTGGTCGTAAGTACAATATAATCTAATTTCCCAACTTACTGAAGTATTTGAAGATTGTGTTCGAGAACATCTTTCCGACTGTAATCAATTCGAGCAATGTAAAATTCAAAGAGTTTCTTTGTTGAGTCTGCACTTGGCTTTGCTTTCTCAGCCCACCCCAACAACATTATAATCTGAAAGAATTCAACGATAATGAACACATTTAATGGAGGACTTAACATTCTGGGTAACTAAGGCCATCAACGACTTACGATATCTTTGACGAAATGATTTAAACTCTCTACTGAATCCATAGCACCAGATGTTGGATAACAATTATTTAAAATCGTATTAATTATTGGTTCAATAAAGAATTGAGCGTAGGGTTCAAGTACATCTGCACAATTCAAAATCCCCCCAACTAAAAACGCTTTGATATTTCCGTGTACACTAGCTCTCTTAAGCTGACCTACAAGTTCTTTACACCAATCTGGAAATTCTTTAGAAATCTGTTGAAATGAAAATGAATACAATGATAAATCAAAATTATTATCTCCACCTCTATTCTATTTTCTATTTAAAAAATCTCACATTGAATGTCTTCATATGCTGAATAGATTGAACAAGTGCGAGCATGCATTCATGTTCGTTTAACGCATTCCATTCCAAATATTCCTTGGTGTCGGTGAAGGCGGAAGTCCTCGACGGTCCGAGTGGTCCACCAGCATGTATAAGGCGATAAAATTCATTTGTTGCAACTTTAACTGCAGATGTGAAATCATATTTGCTAGCATCAGAAGCTAAACTGCTCTCCACCAGTAATGCCCTTAAATGATAATAAAAATAAAACATACATTTTAATATCTAATCTGAAATAATAATTTCAGTCATTGATAGAATTAATTGACGATTCTTGCACTAATTCATTACATCTTGCCTTGAGGATTTTGACCTTGACCTTCATTCGTGACCCCATCAGATTTATTAGTCGTGTTTTCAATGCTGATTCTCTTTGCGAGCGTCGGATCCATGATCACAGGAAATGTGTAAGTCACAGTTGCGTCGACTAAATTGGCCCATATCCCTGGTGCTTTCGGATTCCCAGGTGTTTCGTAAAATATGAACCCAGTGCAGAATCTCTCTTCAGAATTCGTTGCTTTAAGAATGGCAGCCACGGCATTGAAGGCAGATCCATTGCATAAAAAATTTGCAATTCGAATATTTTCATCCCGTTGTGTTGGAACTGGAGTTTTTCTCATGTCTCGCCAAGCACCTAGTATTGTTTTCAAGACAGTCATATCTTTCCCAGCATTCTGGCTATTCGAAGTACTTCCGGCTCTATTCATTTGTTCCACGTACGAAGAGTTCAATTCTGTACCCTTGATGAAGTCTGAACTAGTTTTCAATGCAAGCATTTCAAGGAGCGAAAATGCCATTGTCTTACAGTTCAACTCAGGAATTGTGCCCGCCGGTTGTTCCTAATGAAAAAATCCCAAATTACATTTAGTAATCTTAAGTAGACTTTTGAGATTTCAGCATCAGCTGATTTAAAATATAATAAAATACCGCTAATTGAATGATCCGTCGAATATTGTCCCTATAGAATTTCCGTGCAGCTTTCTCTGTCATTGAAGCCAATACCGGGATAAGACAAAATTTGGATGACACACGGTTAATACAACTGGATTGCTTCTGGTCCAAAATAATTTGAAAAATAGTGTTCGCGATTGAGATGGTGAGACTATCATTTGTGACACTATTATTCTTCTCAACAACTTTTCGTAATATTTTCCGAATTTGTAATGCACAAGGATTGTCCAGCACGGTTCCATTGGGTTTCTCTCCCGCAGCTGTATCAGCCGTTGCCTCTTGATCGCTTAAAATGGTTGCTCTAGTTGAAAAATCGACGAGAATCTGTAGAAGCTTATTATTCTCTGGAAGTTCCTCATAAACGGATGTGAGTTTTAAGAAAATTTGCGTGTAATAATTTTCCTCTTGGCTCCATTTGATTGTCGTACGGGGTTCTAAGTTCAATTTCACGAGTTGCTCCATAGATTCACTATAATAATAGAAATATTAATATTAAAACAATGTAAAAAAAATTGGAGTAGCAAATTAAAGGAATTGGCGAAGGGATAAAGTCCGAACACGTTTCAAAGTCATCTGGTTATGACAGGGTGCATATTTTCTAAATCTCATCAACTTACATGATATTATCGACAATACTAGTGTCACGTGAAAGCGCAAAGAGGGCAAAGAAATGAATAAATTCCGCTTTTTCAGCAAGACTGAGGTGCGGTGAGGTCATCATCTTTGGTCCTCCCCACCATTCAGACAGTTGTCTTGATGTTCTACAAAGTTCCATATTTAATGATGCAAGTCCAGAAATTATTTTTGCTATAATTTGAGGATCACAGTTGAGATGGAGTGGTTTCCAAATAACGAGTGTCGCTTCGACTAGGGTCGTCCCAAAACTAAGATTTTACAAATTGAAATCATGCACATGAATCCGCACCTTCAATTAGTTAATTTTATTTATATTATATTACGACATACCGTTTTCTCAATGGTCGTTTATTCTTGACGATAGTGAGTAGACTCTGAATTAAAAGACCAATTTGTTCAATACTCACGGTATCCGTTAGTCTTTTAAAGTCCAACAACCTAACACAATGGCAAAGAGCAGGCAGAAGCTTCCTTTGGAATACTTCACCTTTGCTAAGTTTCTGTGTATTGTTTCGATCCTTCGAAGTCACAATTGATGGATCAAATACAGCTTCTACAATTTTATTTTCCTGTTGGAGAACATTCAATAAATTAAATTGAAAACTGAACTGAAAAAAAAGTAACTATTTAATTCATTTCTACCTCAATTCCAAGATCCAAAGCCAAAATGAGTAAACTTTGAAGTAATTCCTCCATACGAATACTGATTTGTTTCATTTCCAAAGTATTGTGTCTTCCCGTCCGAAACAACTTGGAATGAATAAAGTCCCAAATATTTTCATTCAAAACAGCAATTTCTTCGGATGGTAAGATTTTTTGAAGAAATTTACTTGTTCCCAAAATCTGAAGCCATTCTAAAGTTTTACACATTTCATTGATTTCCTTCACACTCATTTCATCCTTAAAGTCCAAAGT
>JAQFYE010007163.1:0-10098 GCA_034694305.1 Protaphorura glebata
GTGCCTACAAGTTCTAGAAAGTACACTGCCAATTCTGAAGGATGTCGGCCGAAAATATTAGAAATAGAAAGTTTAGACTTTTAATTCGTTGAAATCATTTTGATTCTCCAATGTGTAGTTCCATTCTACCATTAGAACGTCTAAGAATAGTGAATCTTGCCGTTTCCAGGTCCAACTTTATGTTTAAAACTTCACTTAAGATCACTTGGACCCGAGCAATATAACCTCATTCCTCCTTTACTCAATATTGTAAACAAAAATCAAAAGTCTAAAAAAAAACGTAAAAGAATGGTTGAACACGAATGGATAAACAGCTTTACTTCTCTTCAACTGATTATTTTACTAATTTGCTATTCTCATTTACATGAAATTGTGTTTAATTTTATGCTTTCGTGAAAAGGTCGCACTGGGAAATTGCAAATTAACCGGTTCCAATAAGAAGTTCACTGTTTATATTTCTTTCTAATCAAATCTTATTCCTAATAATATCTCAGAATGTTTAACAGAAATTCTACGGTTTATTAAATTATTGTTTACAAATTAGTTTTCCTATACCTGACCGCCAAATAATTTTCTTGGAGATAGACATTTTGAACATGTACGGCAGTATTTGAAGGACACGGAAACTCCAAACACAGTAAAACCGACAATTATCACGAAACTTGTTAATGTTTGTAATTATTTTTATTTGTAAAATATACATACATTGAGGGACTATATAAATGAACCAAAATATCGACAAATTAATGAATTCACAAAATTAGGATATTTTGTAATATGTTCCTCCAGATTTTCTAATGCTTTGACCAAATTCATAGGTTTTGGAAAATTCATTTTAAATCTGTATATTTGAAACTTTATTTATGTATTAGTTAATTTTGGAGTATACAACATTTTCTTTGAACAGCCCGAGTGCAAAATTCGGTCCAATCTCACATTAGGAATTCTTATTTGATTCTATTCTTCAAACTTGGAATTGGAAATAAACGCTGCATGTCAAGAGGTAAAATTTTGAGCATTTAGAATAACGCAGGACTCAAAGAAGTTCTCTCTAACAATGGGGTATAATAGAATAATAGGAACCCGAGACCTCATTTTGTTTTTTGTTGAAAATTTTGACGGGTGAGCGATGAATTGTCGGATAAGAGGAAATGAAGGATTCCGGAACCGAAAAAATCTTTGTTCCTGGCATGGGACCAAACTTTCCCCATTTCCCGAAAAACCAGTGTGTTTTGTGTGCGTAGGTTTTCAAGAGAATAATAATAATATAAGCTTTAGTACGTCATAAATACAATGCTGGCTGGTGCGGCGGCCGCCGCCCGCCCTGCCCTCTCCATAAACAAAATGAGGAAACATTGAGGGAGTTTACTATTGATTTTGGAAAAGAAAACTCCCGTTTCGTAGTAGTTCACATTTAAAGTTACATGGACATTTCATATGTCGTAGACAAAGACTTCAACAGCTTTAAAAAAATTAACATTCGAAGGTCACCCTAGTAGCAAAAAAAAACGCCAGGGAAAAAATAAATATAGCTATCCCATGTTCGGCCAGGTGATTGAACCGCCAAATTGAGCAGGAGGCAACGGTTGCATGCACCAGTATGCTACCGTTAACTTTCCAGAGCCTTAAACTGCAGGCGAAATAGATACTACTAAGGTATCATCAATGAAGTTTATGATATGTCGACGAATTAAGGACATTTCATACAACGTATGGAGTATTTTTCTCGGTTGACCACCTAAACTATCCTGACCGTCTTGTTTGTCCATTCTTGAATTTTCTTATTTCGCTCAATCATTGACCAAACCTGAAGTGTTCCACTATAATTAAGCGAGCGGAGTGCAGCGAAGCTTTTCTGTTCCACTAGGTGGTCCGAAATCCGTTTGTATCTCTCCCATAGTGGGGTGACCACTTTTTTGTCCAGAGCTTTTCTCCGGATCTACCGAGTAAATCGGGCTGAAATTTTCAGGGGATGTTCCCATGGGGTGTGGTTCTATACAAGCGTATTTTTGACCGTGTACTGTTAAGGGGTGTTCCCTTAAACTCGACTTTTAAGGTTTGGGTATTTGGCATGGGAGAAATTTCTATAGCAACGGCGGAGTTTGACCAAACCAACTCCGCCGTTGCTATGGTAATTTTTCCCGTGGAAGAATGATGAAATGATTGCAAATCTGGAATATTAATCATTAATAGTAAATGAAAAACAGTTAAATAGTACTTTTTTTAAAATGATGTTCCTATCTTAAAGTTATACTGTGTGAGGTTGGAAATATAAATGTCACAAGTGGAAGATTTATGAGTTTTTCTGAGTTTTTAACAATTCCATTTTAAACAAATAATTAAATTGACGTACGGAAAAAATGAAATCAATTTTAGTGGAGTTTCTTTTCTAAAGGAGGGATGGTAGAGCTTCACTTCGTTCGCTTATCTGTGGCAAATCCGGTACGGAATGACATATACATCCTAGTTAATTATTTTGAGATCTGACAAGAAGAGTTTTGATTATTTTATTCTTAACCAAGAAATAGATGAAAGAATGCGTTGGAATTCGAACAATCAACATCCGTTGACGGGTGGACGAATACATTCTATTTTGCAGATAGAAATTAGTAGAATAGATATGTGAGCGTAACGCTTCTTTTGGTGACCACTTTTGGTATTCGAGGTGAGGGAAACAGTTTACTCTAAAATGTCGTTCACCAACAACAGCTATTTGGAAATTTTGAGTTTCAATCGCCATGTACCGTACTGTAAGAATGTTCTAACATCCAAAAATTTGATCGAATTCGACCCATTGTTATGAGATACAAAACAAACTGGTTCCCACACCTCAGTTTCACTTTTGATGTCGAAATAAGGTGATATCACATATTTATTCGATTAATTTCTATATCTATGAGTCACAGCGGAAACCGTAATTCGGTCAGAAATTATAAGAAGCGTACCAAACAGCTCTAGTCGGAGTCATCATAAACAATTTTTTAAACATTGGAGATAAAGGAGGGTCAGTATTTTGAGGCGGTCAAATGAACAAAAACATCTCCATGCCAGTTTATGGCATGAAGTGTCATGAACTTTCATTTTCCATTTACTTTGAGGAAGGACAGTAAAGATTAATGGTTATATTTAGAGAGGGTGATTTGTTCAGTACCATATCAGTAAAATTCGATTCTGGGAATTCTGAGTTAAAAGTCTGGAAACATCGTTTCCAGCAGCCAATTTCGGACGAAACTGTAATCATTTCTATCTGCTACTTTCATGTTGATAAAACGTTCAACCAAAGCTAAGCGATTTTGAACTGCACACCAACCACTGATGTGGTTGGTGTGCCTACGACACATCGTATGTGTCTACGACACATAGGACATACATGAATTTAGGGATGGGTTGGATAAATAGAGCACACGGCCAAAAAAGAAGCCCTGCTTGGTAAGACGACTGGTTTTGACATAGAAAGTGCATTTTGTAATATTTGACTTTGCGAATTTTATTGCCGTTTTTGGAGTGTGGCTTGGCAATGGTGGGACTAGGGCTCTTGAGACCTTACAAGTCCACTCCCATTTCTTGAATTTACTTTGGAAAAAATCCATTAAGTGATATTTTTATTGACATTGGCTGGTATACGGAAAGTCCGACAGTCCTCCTAATTCACTTCAGCCTCCATCCATAAAATTGGAAATCTTCAGTTCTTTTCCTGACAAAGCACCGGGTAGGAACTCACGGCTAACTAAGTTCAATCTCGTTCCACTTTATGAGTTCATTTACTTTGGAAACATATGTATAAGAACAAGAGCATTCACATTGGTTATTCGTCTTCCGGGACCTAAGATTTCCTCTGATTACTTATCTACAGTTGGGGTGAAATCTGCACAAGTGATCAAACTTCAGGCCTTCACCTGAATCAAATGACCAGGTCTTGCGCCACCGAAAACTTTGCGACATTGATGACAATTTTGATACTTCTTGGCATGATATCAGAACACTTGTGCGTATTATAGTTTTGACATCGAGGTAGTTCGCAAAATTGCTATTTACTTGGATCCTTCCGGGCTTGGATAAATCATGGTTCGATCTGTACTCTAAAGACTCTAAACTGGCCTGGGAGCACGATTGCTTTATTGCTTTCATTAGTACCATTACACACAAAAGCGACATGACCAAACAATTTGTTTTAATTTGTAACCAGGAAAAATCTAATTTGTAACGCATTTGATTTGGTTCAACCCTGAGTCTGATCAAAGTTGATTGACAATCAAATCTTCATCTTCAATGTCAAGAGCACTTTTACTGTTTGATTGTCATTCACATTCACCCTGCATTATTACATTATTGCGTACCCAAATTTGTTCTCTCATTTATTGTTGCATCCGTAAAAGAGCAAATCCTGCTAAAAAATGTATACATTCTGCTAGGCTGCAACGCAATAGTCGTAAAAATTCGGCCTTGTAAAACAGATCTTCAGTCCAATTCCAATTTGATTTGGCTTGGTTTGGCATTGACTTGAAAATAATGTGAAGATCCCATGGTTGAGTGCACACGAACATCTCAAACAAAATTGGTATGCATGCCTGACTTTTTTTTTATCTTTCAGTTGCAGGCTACAGTAACAATTTCAGTAGAAAAGTGGACAAGACTAGACTATACAGGAAATTGTTACATAAAAACAGAGAATCAGGATGAAAGAAAGAAGATTGGATGGGAAAAGGTAGAAAAAAAAATAGTCAGAGCGAATTAAATTTGCAAACCTCATTTCCTTTTTTCACACTATGTAAATCGTGAACAATTTATTTCTCCAGGATTTTGCCTGAGTCCGTGCTGCAGCGAAATAAATTGCCAAAGTAAGACAAAAAGGTTAAGCCAAAGGCAAATGACCAAGTTGGGACAAAAATTGGTTGGAAACTTTTTGTATATCTTTTATTAAGTTAATTCATAACTTTTAAAATGTTTAACAAATTCTCACTTGTACTAACAGATTTAAAAATTCACTAAAGAAATCTGACTTGAAGTTCGTAAGCAGCAAACTAGAAAATACCATGCAAGCTTATTAAACAAAGGGCACGTAGACGACACATAGCCCACAATTCTGTACAAGGAATTTCTCATATAATAATTTTATTCCATGTATGCCACCCTTGGGTATTGTTGTCTACCAAAGTTTGCTTTTCTGCAAAAAGGCAATGCAATGACACCTATTCGCTGTAAAATTTGTAAATGTCACTACTTTATGTTAACAAAAAAATGTATCGAAAAAAATGTCGGAAATTTGAAAGCCGCCATGACTGGTTGGATTCTGATTGACAATATTTCTGCTTCTATTTAATTCAATATTTATTTTTTTCTCAATATTTCATCTTAGAGATGTCAGTTCATTATGGGTGTATCGTTTTGCCGTGCACTTCGAACTGGTGAATTTTGTCAATCAGTGCAATTTGAAAAGACAACGTGTTATAGAATTCCGAAATTCATTCCGTTGAAGCATGCCTGGTGGTACAGGCAGAGTTAGCCGATTCACGATGGCAATGATTCAATCGACAATGTGTTGGTTGTCCTAAAGAGTCGGCACTGCCACACTAAAGTTTTTCCTACTACTCGGAGTACGTTCCCTGGGCTAAGCAAAGTATTTTACGAATTATCAGGAAATCTCTTCCGGAAACGTAAGAGGTTGACTGACCCTCCAACAGTAATTTATTTTCATACCTGTGCTTTTTTAATTACACCTTACTAATTATAGCCCTAAAAGAGTTGCAGAAAGTCTAAAACAACATGGTTCAACGGTGTAATTAATTCCCATCACTCTGGACTCAGACTGTTGGAAATAATTATGGAATGCTAACAAGAGTAATTAATCGAGTGGAATTCCCAGAACTCTAACCCGGGCCAGTAGTGGGAGTACACAGTGCAGTACCCGGGTATTTTCTGCTTCTTTGTTCAGAAATTGCCACAACTACTGGCTACTGCATTGAGCGGATGAACTCGAGAAGACTCGGCATACTAAAGTTTCTCCAGGAACTCCAGCTACTAGTCCAGATCAAAAACTTGACTTGGTTTGTATGGAATGCTCAGGAAAATTTATCGATTTTCTTCAAATCCTCGTTTTCATGTCCTAGCTTCCTTGGTATGACCCGACTTCACTTCCATGAAAATATTAGACAATCTTGTTTAATAAACTGAAAGGAAAGTAATTCCATCTAGTCAGAAATAATCTATTTAATTTTGACCTGAGAAGTTCTGAACAGTAATAGTTCCCAGTCATTTTTAATTATCTTAGCAGAGTAAGCAATTCAACCTTAAAAGCTTTCTGCTTTGAACTTTCAAGAAGTTTTCCTCTACAGACATATTCTCTCCTATATAAAAGTCCATAAAATATGCACGAAATAACCCACGCCAGACGCTGGTAGTTGGGTTTGGGCTATACAATGAAACGAAATTGAGGTTAAATCAATCAAATATTTATTTATTATTTACACCTGTAGAAATTTGCTCTGGATTCAATGTGTACTAAATGATTAATGCTTTTAAGCCGCAGCCGCACCGCCACAACCTTGTTTACATTTTCCCGACTCCGACTTGGAGCATGAAAATCCGTGTTCGGTCTAATGCACAAAATTTTATTGGAAGGAGGTCCGAACATAAGAAGTTGTCATTAATGAATTTTATTCATGAGGGAAGAAAACTGTTGCTCTTGAAACACCCTCTTCAGTGTTTCTCATCGGATATTGTTCAAAGAGATGTTCCCTGTCATTGCTAATTGACATTGTCAAAAAACGGTTTTGAATCCTTCGCTGTACAATATTTTACAATGCTGACAATATTTATCAACCATTCAAACCTTTGTGCTTCCTTGCGACATGAACATTATGTCCACCTCAAAAGCGCCTTTCATAAATGTAAGAATCGCGTTTCCAATCCATAGTATGAGAGAAAAAATTGGTCTAAATTGATTTCAAAATAATTGAATTGTAGTAAAAATCTATCCGATTCTTCAGTTACTTCCCGATTAACAGATTTCTTCTTTTTCATTAAATTTGTTTTTAACTCCGATGACTTTCCCAAAGCCCTTTAAGAAGTCAACAGATTCTCTCAAAAAATACACCGGATTTTGATAGAAACTTTCATAAACGTGAATTGAATAGAGTACATTTTTAAGACATTTTGCTCGTGACGGAAGATCGGACCAAAGCATAACTTCCTCATCACAAACTGTAGATGGTTTGCAATGCAACGAATGATAAAAATCAATTTTTTAACACTTTCGTCAACAGCTTCACCGGTTTTTATAAAATAAACGAACGCAATCAGTCTTCAATAACCCAATTACAGTCGTGCAATTCAAACATCATCCATACATTTTGTACTTAATATTATTAAGGGACTTTCATCCGAACTTTCAAACTTTAGAGCCGCAACAGCTGCAACAAAGCAAAAGTGAACCACAGATTGATGAACAGAAAATAAATTTATGGATCAAACTTTGTACATTTAAGGTTTCGTCCCAGACCGTGTTGGTGTACCCAGACAAGTAAATGCAAAACAAGTTAACCACAACTGTCTCAGCAGTACAACCGGCTTGGGTATTATGAAGTATGGAACTTTCTCCGAACTTTCCCTTGACGTTTCACCCGTTACAGAAGAATTCAGAGGTCACAAGTTACAGGACGCCTCAGAGTTTACTAATATTGCGAGACTTCTCAATATTGTCGTACCTAATTTGTAAAGTCAACTTCGCATTTAAATTTTGTTCGATGTAGTTTTAGGTTACGTATTAATTGTAAAAACTTCCACAGGGGAGTTTTCATTCTGATTAAGTCAATATTGTCGATTCTATAAAGGTATTACTTAACGTCGTAACGTGCAAAAATTGCATCCCATGCAAGTAATTTATTTGCCGGACAATTTCTGATATAGCCCGGGGCCTCTATTGCAAAATGGATAATTTTAATCGGACTGTATTAGAGACCGGGCTTTACCAGAAGTTCTTCGGTATGTATGCTCTTGGTAGTAAATGTAAACCCATTTTTTCCAGACAGCCAGATATGTGGCTGATGTAAATGTTGTGAACTCATCGTGTGCTCCCATTAGACTCCTGCCGCTCTTTATAAAAAGAGACAGGCATTACGATCGCAACTGCCCTGTCCTGACCTTTTAATACATTTTTGTAGTGTCCGTCTAGCCGTGTGTAGGATTAGTCCAAGAATTCCGCCGTGCAACGCAGGAAACATCCCAATTAAAAATGTCCCAATGAACATCCCAATTAAAAATTGAGAAAGTCACTCAGGAGTCACTTGGGCCATTCGGTGTGGTCCGTGTCTCCGGTTTGAATTACAAACTAAACTAGAAGTCTGCTCTGCATTTTCTCTCATCAGATCCGATGACACGGACGGAGTACATTGAGAGTTACATGTACTCTTACTTATTGCAGTTGCAAATTGTAACTGCACTGCAGTCATGCACTAATGTTATGTGGTAATGGGTTAGCCGCATGACATATGGATCCTTTACTAACGAGTAGTTCAGTTTCGACTACTCCCGAAAACCGTAAACGACTTCATTCCTCATTTCACCGGTTTATATGTCGCTTCCTTTCGGTTTTGTTAGTCCATGGAATGAAACTGGTGAGTTTTCTGTATTCTGTATTGCAACTTGACTCTTATTGCGTAACATAAATATAGCACGAACATGTTTCGTCAGAAAGTTGCTACCGCACACTTTGTATAGTAATTACATCAAAAACTGTTGTTGAAAAAGAACTTTTTCGAAAAGAAATACCAAAAATTATCTGCAGGCTGAGAAATACTTTCAGAAAAAGCTTACACAAAAAATTTCTACCCAACGGTTTAGATTTAGATTTAGATTTTGCTTTATTCAAGTGTCAACCAATTCAACAAAGAAAAAGAATACAATCGTATGACTATAAACTAATCCTGTCTATGCTGCACTCCCATCAGCATACACACGGACCAATCCGTTCCCAGAAGGCGTCCACGCAAGAAACTTTGACAGAAAATATATTACCCGCATCAATCGCTGCACAAAATATTTACAATTTTCTAGCCTAAAACTTTATGCGCAATGATTTGTTCAACTTCAGAAACTGCAACTGAAGAAAATCGTCAATATTCTCATGATGCTGGTTTCCTAATAAACTAAGGAACGCGCGCAAGATCCTTATTTGACTTAAACCAGCAGGGATGGGAAAAAGGATGACAACATTTCCTGAGATATGTATGAATGCACGATTGCATTTAAAATTTTCCCAAAATTGTGCGTCGGTTCTTTCTGAACCTTAAATTTGGGCCATATATAGAGTGGGGCTAATGGCCTGGAAAACAATTGGGGAAATGCAGAGTTTAGCGTGCGTGTGACTAGTTTAGAAAGTTAGGTGAATGTATAACACACATTACTTAAAACATTAATTGCACATTAAAGTTTGTGTACGGAACAGGAACTCGGCCATGTTTACTCGGCATTTAAATAACGACGAAAGTGAAAACCAAATTCATAGTTCTATAAATTATGAATGAATTCTGTAATTAAAATTGAAATACAATATTTATAGACTACATTATACTATGTCGTAATACAATAGTTACTATTTTAGTGTCCATGCATGCAGTCTTAAAGGTGAAAGGGCGGAGAAAGCTTTTTTCACTTTCTCTTCGATTCGGTTCAAAAATTTCACTTTAAATGGGCGTCAACATGTCAACTGCAAAATTAGATTGATGGTTCTGTAAAATGAAGGTTCAAAGTCCCTGGAGGTCCGGAATCTTTCTTCGTCACTCGTTATATACATATGTACTTTCATCTACAAAACTTTTTCGACCTACACTTATACCTCCCACAGATTTTTAAAATTCTTGTAGAATCGTGAAAGTTCCATCTTGCTCCCAGATTGACAGTAGCATAGTTGAAAAGACAAAAATACTAATTTCTTTCAACTTACAGGCAGAGAAGGTTTAATTTGATAAATATATTGTATTTTTTTTTGGTTTCAAGGCTTTTGTTTTTTTTTATGAGATTTTACATAGGCCCGAGAATACTCAAGCTTAGCGGTTAAAAGGTTAACACATGAGCTAACGAGATAAGATAAGCACATGTTCT
>JAQFYE010007164.1:0-10097 GCA_034694305.1 Protaphorura glebata
GGTTCTGTGACCTTTACCAACGTTCAATCATTTCTCCTCCATGTCGAAAATCTAATGAGAATGGAAGTTCTGGAGTTGGAATTGGATATTTATTAAATTTTGCTTCCAAAGTAGGATATCGCCCCGCATCTCAACGCACCACTCAACTGTAGACCGCCAGACATTTCATGTTAAATTTTATACAAAAAACGTACATATTCACTCAAAACGGATTAGGTTTTAATAATTGGTGATATATTCAGAGATGGAGTTTCGTCGGATTCACGTCCACACAAATTATGGAGAATGAGATCTAATCAGTCATTTATTTATTACATGAACATTTGTTACAAATTAATTTACCGAAGAGATCAATCAGGCCGACTGTGGATGCATAAGTTTTATTTAAAAATCGAATGTTCATTTATTGTTATCCTAATCTTGCATGCCAAATTTTGAAAAATATACCGTAGTACAAATATCACTAACCTTTATTGTTGTTGAATTATATTTGTTGTTATTAATTTTCTTTTTAAACTGATGAAAACTGGATACGTACTAGAATAATGAAAATAATAATTTAAATTTTGTTAAAAAATATTTGTCATTGTCAGACAAAATGACCCATTTTGCTCACCTCATCACTGTTACTATTTTAAGAGTTTTGTTTTATACTAATCATAATAATAATGCGTTATTTGTTGACTCTTCCATGGTTTTAAAATTCGCAAATAGTTTGTTACATAGGATTGATTGCATGTGAAGGCAAAGGTGAGGTTAACTTGGTTAACTGTTAATTCGATGTAAAAGGCATGAGAATGTGATTTCAAGCGGAGGTGAGATGAATGTGAAAATGTGAACATGAAGCATTCAAACGATGAGTCTAAAAATCATAATAACTTCGAGGCTAAACTATACAAATTGTTATATTATTATGACGAGATAATACAAAAGAATTCAATTATGTTATGCTATTTTACACCTTTGCTGTAAATATTACGAGAAGGGTTTGTTGCCTTAATAAATATGTTACAGGTGCTTGCAGTGCTAATTCGTTTAAAGATTTTCATTTTATTCATTTCAAAACTTCGTGAAAAATGCAAACAAAAATTCTGACTCTCCTTATTATCAGGAAGACCTGGAATTTTGGTATCATTTGATAATAAAATCATTTTTTTGTCGAATTAGAAATGCCTGAAGCGTAATTCTACGATTTGGAAAACTTTCATTTTTATTATTTGCGTGTGTATTAGACGTTTTCTCCCTACCGTACCGGCAGTAAATCGCTCATTCACGGTAAATAAAAATACTCGCTTTTATAGTCTCTTCATTTCTGGTGCTATTTCCTTGCTTAGTGGTGCCTTATCACACCTGTCAATTCAATGTGATACTGCATGTGCTATACCATCAAATAGGTGTTTGGAATGTAGGACAATCAAACTGGTAAACCACAAAATATATCAATTCATTGAAGGAGTTCGTTTGCCCCATTGGCCTATCATCTCAACCCAGCGGCATACCGCGCGGTAACCAAATAAATTTAAAAAGTAAAATGTTTCTTCGATTTGAGATTTGAATTTCTTGATTTTAAATAAATTGTTGAAGTGAAAGCAAGATTCAAAAGAAATTAGGTTCATTATATTATATTGTAATTTGTAACTTGGGAAATATGTGAAATTTCCAATGTTCCTAACAGTGTGTTCCTGATTAGAATATATAGCGTTGAATTTTTTTTATAGTTAGTTAGTTTCTGATGGCAAGTGAGAATTATAAGTGAGTAGTGAGTATTAAAATGTCAACATTGAGTTATTGTGTTGACCCCTGACTTGGAACTGGACTGCGGAGCTTAAATTGTTACAAATACTTAAAGGTCAAGTCAAGGTCAGACTTTTTCCCTGAACTGCCTCACTAAAATTAAATTCACAGGTGGAACTATGTGTGACGGGAGTAGGACAATGTATGGCGTACCTGTCCATCTCGTCCAAGAATACCTCAGTGTGGCTAAAGCCAGGCACATGAGAAGTCGAAAAGGACACAAGCTCTTCAGAATGGCAGGCAACAATACCAACAACGCGACACCTCCTGTATTGTCCGCAATTGTTATTTCTTATATTGTGTCCAATTCACCCACGGCCCAGCAAGACAGTACCGAGGTCTTTCGTTCTGCTATTTTGTCAATTAGAGTTATAAGTGAAACACAAATTCTACTGTCGTTAATAGACCAAACAACTGCTGAGGTGTTGTTGGAAGAGAAACTAACGTCTCCTTATTTGACTCTCAGGGGAAATATATTGTTTGTCTGTTCAGTGGAATTGCACGGGAGATTTACCCTGTCGCCGGAGTCTGTGACTGACAAATTCAAAAAAAATTCAGAATGTAACTACAATAATTATTTTCACAATGAGACGGGGCTAGTTGAGACACCCGTTAAGGAACTCGGTCCTTCGCCGTCCTCAGGATACCCGTCCCCAACACCGTTTTCAGGACGATCGTCCTGCTCGTCGTGGATTTGTAGTCAAATCGCTGAACTGGGTCCTTCGACGTCCTCAGGATATCCGTCCGAAACACCGTATTCAGGACGATCGTCGTGCTCGTCCTGGATTTGTAGTTCTCCGAACCTTTCAGTAGCGTCCAATGTGACTACGTCCTCCTCAATTTCCGTGCTTCCGTCAGTAGAAGCCAGTGCGTCTTCGTCCTCCTCAATTTCCGTGCTAATGGCACCCCCTCCGTCAGTAGAAGCCAGTGCGTCTTCGTCCTCCTCAACTTCCGGACTAATGGCACCCCCTCCGTCAGTAGAATCTCCGTCGCCACCGAAATCGTCGGAGGGTGGAGGAGAAAGTCCGGCATCAGGTCATACTTCTGACGGGGAACTCAACTTGGCAGGGGACGTAGAACTCAACTTGGCAGGGGACGAAGAACTCAACTTGACAAGGGACGAAGAAGCGAACTAATACAATAAACATTTTCTAAAAACTCCCAAAGGATTCCAGGAAAAACAAATTCAAAATTTTAAAAAAAGTGACCAATCAGCATCTGTGCAAAGGATGGTATTCTCGTAAAGAACTTTAATCAAAATATTAAAATTTCAACTATAAAGATTAACCAAAATTTGAAACCACGACGAAATGACAGTCTGTCCTTAATTTGGCGACGGTGACGATGGCTCTTTTAGAACTTTGTGACATAACCGTGATGTGATGTGATGTTGACGTGACGTGACTATTCAAATTCAAAATAAAACAACTACGTATATCAGAAAGACATGCATAGGGAGTAAGGATTTTTCTAAAGGTGTCGGCATTAAAGAATCCAAATTTTGAAAATCGATTGATGTGATTGGACACGGGACAGTGCTTGGGGTTGATTTTGTACATTTACGAGCAGTGATTCGAACGGCGAGGGCGTCAGTTGGTCATCGCTCTTGGTTAAAGACGAAAGTTGAATATCAGAATGGATGTCCCGGACGGTGGAAGTATTTCTGGTGGGATGAATGGTCCAAGAATCATTAATTTTAACAGTTTTTCACCTGTAGAGCTCAAGACTTTGTTGGAAATCTTTTATACAACGCAAAAGTAGTTCATGCGGAGGTAAGGGCGGTTAATTATACAGATTTTCAGTGTCTTAGAAAATTTGCTTAGTCTAGGAAGGATGTTTTGTCTTAATCAAAAATAGTTATTTACACCCATTGAGTTTTGAAGATTAAAAGTTGAAGAAAATGGGTAGTAATATTCTCGCTTCGACCTTATGAAGGTCACACATCTCACTACTATTACTCACTATTCCCTGGACTGCAAAATAAAGATAATATGTTCATCCAAATCAAATATTGCGTAAAACATGGTCAAGGGCTGTGAAATTTTTCATAGGAAAAAAATTAATTAAATAATCCGTGGGGTGTCCAAAGAAATAAGAAAAGTTATTGCCAGGCACTAATTTGTAGAAGATTCTGCAAAGATGCATTACCTTTTTACATTTGAATCCAGCAAAATCAACGCCGATACCTGCTTTCCTGCATAATGTTATACATATAAACAAGGTGAAGTAAATGTCAAGTAAGAAATTCTTTTAGAGCTACATTGATACATGAACGTTTAGAATAAGTCAGTCGAGTATTTTAGCAGTCAAATTATTTTTACTCTGTTTCAGTTCAGTAATTGAATAGTAATTTTCCAGACCAAAAGTTCAGCACTGTAAAGGTAGACTAGACAAAATGTACCTCCAATATTATTTATATTACACCGATTAATAATCATGTTAATAGTCATATCCCTAAGTAAACGACCATATTCTAACGTAGTCGCAGATATTCCTTCGGATTGATTCTTGGGAAAATGTCCTCAAATGAACTTAGAATTTCCAGGGAATGTACTATTGTATGCATAATTTATTCATAGGATCTGCTAATCAGCTCTATATTTATTAGGCTTGGGTTGGGTAGTAGGAGGCATTGAAGTTATGATTTACGTTTGGAATTATCAGGAGTCGGTTCGGTATGTTCGTCGTGGGATTTTATTTGGATAATATCGTTCTATCCCCATTTTATATTTAGGCTAAACAGGTAGTTGACCCGAACGCTAAGTAGAAAAAGCAATTATTTGTATTTTTGATCCGGTGACCCGGAGCCCGAGAGTGATAATTTAGTCACTGGCCTTGGCCCTGAGTCCCGTCCATTAAAATTGACAGATATAATTGCATCTATTGAATTTATGCATGTATTACAGTACTCCAGAAAAGTAAACATGTAAATACAGCTTCAGGCTTCAGAGGAATTCAGATTTAAAGGAACTCTAATCCTGAAAATGTCAAAATTGATAGTCAAAGAGTTCTAGCCTCTCTCTATCATTTCATTTCGCTAATGTGTGTACTCAATTTTAGATACTCAAGCATCAGTACTAAAATTGAAACAGCGGAACCAAAATTTTCACTATGCAAATAAACAATAACGATTGTTTTCATATTAGTTTCAGGTTAATCTTATCGCTTCTAATCTTGCGTACATCACAACATTTAATTCCTCATTATATTGCAATACAATGCTAGAACTTCCTTAATTGGACCTGGACCTAAACAAACTCTTTGCGTAATATATGTATTAATGCATGGTTATAATATTAGACTTCTCGGTACACTGCACACAGGTCCTGATCGTCTATCGTATTTAGGTATTTATTAATTAAGTGATTATAAATAATATTCCCTAATTAATTATCCACACTGTAGTACTAATACTGGCACGCGGATATGGATAGTATTTTCAATCAGCATGGTAAAACGGAATTAGGCGGGAGCAGGATGCCCATCACGGTTCCTTAACGAACACTTCGGAGAAAGCAATCGCCTATATTTATTTGATTTATTCATTTGAATAAAAGCAATAGCATTACTTACAACAAAAATCACACCTTTACAAATCAGAAGCATGAGTTTTCCTCAAAAACGGACATTTACTGTTACACCATCATTTACAACTATTCGATTCAACAATTTTGAACAAATTCTTAGTAACTTGCCTGAATCACCTAAAACTTATTTTTTCAGAGTCAGTTTACTGTGTTTTTGAAGGCTCTTGGTAGATTTGATCCGGTCGGGGATCCTAATTATTTAAGATTAGTCGGTCACCGAGAAACCTTGTCTTTTAACGCGCCTTGCTGGAATTCTTCTCATTCTCGAAAGTCAGAGTATAAGTGTCCCGACACAGATTATTAGATCAGTTGCCATTTTTGAACTAATCTTGCGAATAAAGTAATCTCAATTAGAAACTGGAAGGTCGTTGTACACTATCTACTGATATAATGTCAGAGGTCAGTAAAGGCATACTCAGTTGGGATATCCTGAGTAGAGTTAGTTCGTGATATTTTCGTTGGACTATAATGGTGCTTCGTTTATTTCGTAATTTGTGTCCCTTTTCCAAATCTCAATTCAAATAAATACATTCTCCTAGAGTCAAACAAAACAGTTATTTCCCATAGGTCTTTTAAGGTTCGGGAGAACTTCATCACTGAATGACCAAATTAGCAACGTCAAAGACATACCGTTCAATAACTTGGAAGATGAGTAGGATTTTACAAATAAATAAGGCGAGTAATGACTAGGTCACAGGTTACACCAGGTTATCCTTAAGTTTATGATTTCAACTGTTTTCTGACTCAAATAAAACAAAAATATACTCGACTCTTTTAGTGCAAACTTAAACCTTTTAAGTTAACTTTTGAGTTTGCTGTAACATTTTGCAATCCAAGATCCACGCTTACTCAGGTCATTATTCGAACACGTGCTACATAGTAGAGCAGATCAGAGTATAAAATAAATGTCTCAAGTGCGTAAGCAAAGTACCATATGGTTACAAAAAATTTAGCTCAGCTTCCTTCTGTTATAAATCAACTGAATGCGAATCTACCAACTGATTTCTCAAGGAAAACAGGTTCAATCACTAACAATAAGTTGCAAGTTGGACTTGCGGACATATGCACCAAAATTCTATGCATAGGGTCCTTCATACTTTTAACCGAACACGGAGATTCTGAGACTAAAGTGAGTTATACATTTTGTAGAGAATTTTATCCAAAATCAGCAGGTTGTTAGGGTCATTCCCCCTTGCAATTCGGCGTCCTGGAATTTTATATTAAAAACTGTTCACTCTTGTCTCGGGTCATTTCATTTGAAATGATGGTATTTAAACATTTCAATTTCCAATTTCTCAGCAAAATGTGTAAATAAATGGTAAATTGTTATGAACCACCCTGTACATGCGAATATGAGGACTGCATTGGGGTCTTGACGACAGTGTTCATTTAATTCTAATTGCTTAGTAGCCGGTATGTTTGCATATTTTCACATTTTATGACCCTAAGGGACCAGACATAGAATAACAGCTGAATGAAACATAAATACAAGTGAGTAGTTAGTGAACTCGAACTTGTTTCAAAATGTGTTTTCTATTTAAATTATATTATAATATTAGTGGCCAAGTAGACTGATTATACTAAGCTTGCTCAGCTGAAATCTATCCCAGTCTCACTTTTGAATTTTTATTGCGACAATTTTGTGATCAGTGGTAGGGCCATTGGATTCCTTATCTGTTAATCTAGTCAATTTATATACATAATATTATTATGGTATCCCATCAGTCGGCCAGACACCACATGCTTCGGCTTGGCGTTTGTGATGCGGTCCACGTTTCCTGTTTTCAAGTATTAAATGATAACAATGTTGTATTTTCGGCATTTAGCAAATATTAGTTAAACATTGCTTTAACCTCGATATGTCTGGAGTCTCAAAACAATGAAATGCAACAAATGTGTCGGAAAGAATCATTCATAAAATATTTTACTCGTACGCAGCTAGGCAACGAGGAAATAAATACAAATCCGTACGATGATTAATTGTCACTTGTTATAGTGACACTTGTCCCGCTCAAGAGTGTTGGACTACTGGAATGTAGTCCTATTGTACAGGTGGTTGAGATTTCGGTTCACATTTTCCTGTTTACGGCACCGATCTCAGTAGTTTATGGAAAATAGAAGTCCATTGGTCTCTGATTCTACAACTTAAAATTCGAATTGGCCTGTATTCCAAATCCAGGATTTTATTCTCCATTTTGCATTTCCGTTCTGTAGAAAGCAATGATTTCTTGGTTATTACATGACCAGACACAGGATCATGATCATACTGGGTTTCTATATTGGGTCAGGCATGTGACCACATTATTTTGATATTGGATACCAACTGTCTTTACCAAAAATCTGGAATGACGTAATGTCCGTATTCCTTAGGGTGTTGGTACGAAACACATTTGAATTTAGAAGTGGTATTATTTTGAAACACAAGAGCCCTGGACATGAAAAAAGATCCACTTTCGCAGGCTGTTCTGAAATTATTTTGAATTTTACATGTACTTTACACGGAATTTTTATTCTTCGTGCAAAATGCATGTGAAATCCAAACTAATGTTTCAACAGTTTGCAAAAGTGAATTACTTCTTCGATGTTCAACATACTTACAAAAAAATGGGCAATGGTACTAACCTGCAATGCTAAGAAAGTAATCTTCCATGCCTGGACGTCGAAGAGAAAATATAAGCAATTTAAAGATCAGTTAATTTATGTGCAAGTGCTGTTCCCGGGGAACGACAACTTGGGGCGAAAACGCTTTTCTAATTAATTGAACTGCATGTTGCTTGTAAAAAGTTGTTTCAAGAAAGATTTTGAGAAAATACCATTACAAAATTGGTGACTTTCGTTAGCAAGGTATAAAAAAATTGTCGGACTAAAAATCCTCTCCATTCAGGTTACTTCAATCGGCCCCAAGAATTTTGTTGAGATTATTGAGGAATAAGTTTTTATCCCTTCTTTTTTATTTTTCGAAAGGTCGCTTTGGCGGAAGGCTATACAACTTCTAAATATTAGATTTAAGCTTGCATGATTAGAATTAGACGACGCGATCTTACACTTTTTAAAATTGTAGCTAATTGATATTAATTTTGTTTGCAGTTCCAGCCTGTGATGCAACGTTGTTTACGGCTCTTTGGAATGGATTACAGATATTCGGTGAGTAAATATGAGTTTGTCGTCTTGGTCTTTAACTGCATAAAATTAGTTTAGATTTTTAGTGTATTTATTTTTAACGTATAATTAATTTGAAGGGCTTCTATGTTTTTCTAATTTAACAGATCATACCGAATACGGGTGGAGAACTGAGCAACAACTACCCGAGTCATTTGGTTTTTATGGAATCTGAACGTGGGGTCGGTGAAGTGCCCTTCTCGTCCTCTCAGAAAGATCCGACTTCAGAAGTGAGGAATGGAACAACTAATACCAATACTAATGGAGAATCCGAAATTGGGGAAAGCAGCTATTTTGCATCATGCAGTGCACTGTCAGCCATTGGCAACAATCATAAGCAAGAAAAAACCAAATTAAAAGACTTGTGCAGTAAAGCCCGCTTTGCAAGATGTAGAGCTCGATTTCCAGTCTCTGTTATTTTGTACAATAATAAACATATTTGTCGGTGAGTGTTATTTATTGGTTAATTTTTTAATTATATATTTATACCTTCAATTTCCAGTCGTTCACTTTTTAAATTTCAGCTCAGCCACCTTGTCCGGTGGACCAGAAATATACGGACGATCATCATTGGACTATTTTTTCTCTGGGGGGTCTGGGCCTGAACCAAAAGTTGACCCTGAACAAGATGAGGATGAGGATGATAATGATGACGGAACAGTAGCAGGAGCCCAAAGTAGCGAAAACTGGCAACTTTTTAACCAAGTTCGTAGTAAAGACAAACGGCTTTTGAAGGCTTTTCGGGTTGAGACCATTGTTGACCTTATGGTTGAAAAGAAAAAAGTTAAATTTGGAATGTAGTAAGACACCATTCATTATTATTTCACTATCCTATGTTTGAAAGTCTTCAGTTTTTACTAAAATGTTGAAATTCTTTTTAGTGTGACCTCTTCTGAGAAAGTAGACAAGGAGAAACGATACGCTGATTTCAATATCATTTGTTTGCCATACCCCGGGTGTGAATTTTTCAAGGAATTTCGAGATAATGGTTATTGTGCGGAACGCCTTGTTTTTGATTGGAACCAAAGTCACGTCGATGCAGATATTTGTATTCCTTCGGATCATTCAACAGCATCGTTGAACATCAGTTGGTCAGAATACCGAGTAAGTAGATACGAAGTTATAAAACGACAATTGAATAAAATTGTCCAAGTTCATTATTTCTTAAATTTTGTTTTACTACAGGACTGGGACTTGGTTGTCCTAACTCAAAATTACATGAAGCTTTTACTCGCTTACCTTCGTGATGGGGAAAGTGGATTATTAATTCACTGTATCAGCGGTTGGGACCGCACGCCTTTGTTTATTTCCCTTCTAAGACTGTCACTATGGGCTGATGGGGCCATTCATAAGTCTTTGGATGCGGAGCAGGTAATTTTTAGCCGCCAAATTATCCGGTCTACCAGACTTCCGGAAATCTTCGAGCGCGACCGGTTTTTAGGAATGATATTGATTATATTGATATGTACTTACCCCAAAACTAGGGATGGACCGAATAGTAACCGAATACTGACCGAATAGTTGGGTTCTCAACGGAATTGAGGTCTGTACCACTGA
>JAQFYE010007165.1:0-10096 GCA_034694305.1 Protaphorura glebata
AAACGAACGGATAGGTTAGATTTTTTTATAAAAAACTTAATGTGATGTGATTTATAGTTGAATTGTTGCGTTGTTGCAGAAAGAACAACTCTGTGATTTGGATGAATTATGACTTACGAGTTGGTCGTAAAGTAAATGCGTTATACATGGCATGACAAATAGCTCTTTAAACTCCAAGTGAAATTCTGTACAAAATGTACATCTCAGTTTTTACTCCCCGTAAATCCGGTAGGGTGAACTAAACGCGAATGGCTATGAAGGCCCTGCCTGCACTTTGCCAGCTTGTTTTTGTTCTAATAAGACCGCGAATCCCAGAATTAAAAACAAATCGCGATTAACTTTTTCGTAATTTTAGTATTTAACGCATTTTCAAGTCAGCTATGGTTATAAAAAATTTGCGCGTGTGGAATCCAATGCATGTAGCACTGACTCATTGTCAGTACTTAGAAAATAGAGTTTCTTATTGCTCAAATCCAATCCTTCCTGGCTAGTACCGAGACAAGATATACGTCAAAGATAAGATAAGGCAAAGGGAGTACGACACCAAAATTGGAACTATGCAGTAGTCTGCTTTGTAGTACCTCAACCCTCAACATATTTTACGCAGGAAGTAATAGTTAGGAAGGAATACGAAGCTCACGGGTTTGCCAGACCAGACTAGTGTGCAATTAAAGTCGGCTAAAGACAAGTTCGTCTAGAGTCTATTTATTAATTCACCATCAATTTAAATGTAATTCATCTTGACTGCACATCTTAATTTTGACTATAGTTAGTTGATTAATTTCGAAAACCCGACCAGACATAACTATACCAGTCGACCAGTGAATATTTTTGATTAGGGTTCTAAACGAGAGATTAGAGCTGGACAATAAAAAATCCAGAGTATTTTATTCCCTTGACATTCGATAAACTCGAATTAGATTACGTCACCGCGAGCTTGAACTTTGATCAATAATGTATGCTTTTGTCAGAAAGAATTTTTTACGAATTCTTAGAATAGTGAGTAAGTTAACGTTTTAATTCGTCATTAAAATGTCTTGCCAAATCTAAAATACACGTTTCGGTATTTTGAAAGTACTCTTCAAATAATATTAGATCTGCACGTGTAACGGTGACATGAAAATGAGGAAGGACGATGGTTTGAGATTAAGAGAGGACGATGGATTATATTCGCCTTCGGAGAGGGAGTCATCTCAATCCAGTGGAATGAGACCAATATCATCAAACAAAACAATTCCGGAAAGAATTTCTCAGTTGTTCTACGCACTGGGTTTCTTCTGTTCATCGTATCCATTCACGAATATATTTTTGTCCATCTCAATCGCACTTTTATCATGGTTAGAATGTGTATTTTAAAATTTGTCTTGTATTAGTAAATGACCAAATTTTGTTATATGTTACAACGTTTCTATTATTTTTATTTTCTTGGTATCTAGTTATCCGCTATTGAGTCTTCCGCTTCCGGGAAACAAACCCCAGGAATTTATAACACCCTACGAGAATTATTCGATACCTTCCTTGAGTTTACTTGGGAGTATCGACAATCCAGAGAATTTGCCGCGATGGTACAGAAGCTCCAGAGGAATCTTCGTACAACAGATTCTCGTGAGGTCTTCAGTTGTTCCTTGGCATCCGAACCTTATTGTAACAGATGCGTTTCGAGGTCCACTTTCAGAAACTTTTCGTCTCATAGAATCCATCAAAGCAACTCGCCTGGATAACCAGTGAGTTTTTCCTTATCACAGTGTTTTTTTTAAATAATTCAAAGTTTTTGTTGCTCATCTCAAAAACATAACGTAATTCTTTATTTCTTTTTACCCGTTCCAGGTCCAGCAGTTTCCCTCAACTGTGTTTTCATGTTCAGGAAGTGAAATCCAAAGCTCTGAAAGGGAAGAATTCAATGCTTCCCGAGTTTAACTGTTTAATTCTATCGCCAGCAAATTTTTGGCAAGAGAGTCAATCCAAATTTCAAGACGATCCCGACATTCTCGGCACGGTACGTCTGGTCGATTACTGTTGTGGTTCTACGGAGTAGGACAGAAAATGTTTTTTCACGTGGGAGGATTTCAGCGACAATTGTAGAACTGTAATAATGATGAGACTAATTAACAAGTCGAATAAACACGAAAAAATGAAATAATTAACGGACAAAGGCTAATGACTCGAATGAAACATAGGATCGTCATCATCATTGCATCATAGTTTTTTTGTCCTTTTGATAGCAGAAACAAAGCTGGGGTTACATATGGCGGCTAAGTTACAATAACTACACTGCAATTCCGTTCCGAATAGGAGGTCAATGGCCTTTTCCCATTTGACTCGAGCAAAAGTTTGAAGTCATTGCAGACGAGCTTCCATATGTAATCGCCACTTCGGTACTTCTAATCCGTTTAACCCACTCCAGACTCTACCCATCACTTGATTTATCTACACATTTCTATACATATATGATTCTAGCAAATTATTTACATATTTTTGTTTTTCCAGGTTATGGATTATCAAAGTCATCAAAAAGGGAGAAGTGATTTAGCCGAAATTCTACTTGGAATTAGTGTAAAAGAGACAGGACTTAAGCGGTACCCGCTCAAAACAAGGCAGAGAATCGTGACCTACGCAGTAACAATATTCTTTGAAAAATTTGATCCCAGGTAATTACGTGCTTTTCTCATTAGTTAGTGACACATTTTTTGTGAGGTCAACATTCAATACTATATTCTATTGATTAGTTTCATATTTCAACTGAAGTCCAACTTACTGAAGTCGTATCCAAGAAACTCGAATACCAATGAAGGAAATCGACCCAATGGAGAAAATTCTACTCTTGCCAAGGAACAAATTGTTCATATATTTTATCCATCACAGTCAAGTCTTCTGGAACTCATACCCCTTATATTCACCTACACTGGTGAGAACCAACTTATTTTTATTATGATAGAATACGTAAGTATTGAAGTACTCATAAAATTATCCTGTAAAACGTTTATCTTGGGGATACATTGCGAATACAGGGCACAGGGTCAACATTTAAAGTATCTGACAATGGGCCAGTGATTATAAAGTTTGGTCTGTTGTCAAATAATTTGAGGGACGCAATTCTAACGACTTGACGGTATTTTGTAGTCAGTTGATGCACATTCACATTCATCAGTGTGAATGGCGTTTGTTTGTTTGTTGGCGCGGAGGCTTGTATTCATAAATTTATATATTTATATTCTTATTTTATTCACAGCTATGTTTATCTACGTCTATTTCTCAGTTAAAAAAGTTGAAATGGTCAAATCAAAGTTGGGAATGGCATTCAGTGCTCTCACGACTGTTGTGGCCTCACTCTGTATGTCAGTTGGTCTTTGTTGCCATTTTGGAGTGACGTATGAAGTTAATGCCAAAGCCATTTTCCCGTACTTGGTTGTAATTATTGGACTTGAAAATATATTGGTACTAATGCGCTCAGTCGTTTCAACATCAGCCCATTTGGACATCAAAATTCGGGTTGCTCAAGTGAGTAGAAATATCTTCTTAAATTGCAATTAAATAAAATTACAAGGTAGAAATAATAAAGTTATTACTCTTTTCAGGGTCTAAGTAAAGAAGGCTTCAGCATTACAAAAAATCTATTGGCTGAAGTTACAATCCTGACAATTGGTTTCTTTACATTTATACCCGTCATTCAAGAATTCTGTATTTTAGCCATTGTCGGTCTCCTTACTGATTTCTTCCTTCAAACGTTTTTCTTTGCAACTGTCCTATCGGTTGACATTCGTCGAAATGATCTTTCAACAGACCCAAAACATCAGCCTCCATTCGCACCATTCAGAACACCACTTCACCCCCGACGTGCTTTAGCTCGTGTAAAGTCAAATCCCGGTTTAAGTAATGGAACAAATCATAACGCCAGTGGTTCTGTTGCCATTGTAGCCCCAAATCAAGCAAACCCGATTTTAGTAAAAATTCCAAAACGCCTACGACTTGTTTCCCTCTGGGCCAGGTCACGATTTTTCCAGCGTACATTCATCATATTTATGATTGGATGGATATCATTTATCATTTATGATTCTGGTATTGTTACCCATTTTAATTACGAAACAGAAGACGTTGTAATTCCTCTACAGAAGAGCAACGGAACACCTAGTGGGGGCGGAAGAATTTCTCTCGCCTTGTCCCAGAACTCATACAGAAGTTTTGTTGTGAATCGAACACTTTTGAAGAAAAAAGGGAAAGAGAACCTTGCAATAAAAGAAGACGACACAAGTCGCAAGTCTACTCCTGCAAATCTGAAGGAGCAACGCGAGAATCCGAATACAAGAACTCGAAACGAATTGTATGAGTATAACCCCCACACGTGGAGACGATTGTCACCTTATCATTGGCAAGTACTGCTAGGGATTTACAACATAAGTATGAGTGGAAGACACATCAGTATACTTCCGCCAATTTGCATTTCAATTCCTGTGGATCCTAACGTCGCTTCCAGTTTGAGACATCACCATGAAACTGAACAAGCAAAAAAATTTAATTGGCAGGCTCTAGTCAACGAGCCGGTAGATTTAATTGGTGAGTGAACAGTTATGTTCTCAATTTTGATTTTTGAGATTTTATTTGAAAGCGAATATGGTATATTGTATGGTAATAAGAGCTTTCAATTTCAGATGATTACGATACTCTACCCATCAATACTCCGTCGACTGGAAAACCTGTACGAAAAAGTATTTTTTACACCTTCACAGCATGGGAGGATCCATACATTCCTAGTTCTCCGGTAGAATTGGCTCTTGCTGTTCTGTTCGCTGTTCCCAGTGTACTTTTTATTTCGTATATGATGGTCACATTCTACAAATGTGTCTGTTCGCGAAATTATGCAGAGTGGAGATCCAATTGGAGAGGAAACGCAGACCATTCTCAGGATTTCTATACTCAGGTACGAGACACTGCATCTGATTTGAACTTAAGTTTTTAATTTATCAAAAATTAACAATGTAGTATTTTAGGTTGTCTTTGAGGCTGTTCCGCTAGTATTAGAAGGACATTCTCAAGAAGTAGAATGTATGGGTAGCGACGGCAATATAGTTGCTAGTGTCTGCCTCGACGGTGTACTAAAAATTTGGAATGCCACGACTGGAGACAACACTGTGACTGTTGATCGGCGACGGTAATTTTCATAATGTCACTCTTTTAATTATCTCAAATATTTCGTTCCTGCTTTCAATAATAATTCTCGGATGATTATCATTCCTGACTTGTTTTCTGATTTCAGATATTTTGAACAACTCTCTCTGTTAAATGACGCTGAAGACATGTCTCCAAACTCAGATGGTGATGGTGAATCTGTGACTGCTGGTTCGTCACCACCCGCAATTGGTGCATATGAATTACCTCGGCCAGAGTTTGACTCGTATGACGGAAAGTTTCCGATGAGAGGTGAACGTCGAAGTTCACAGAATCAGTTTTCCGGCCAGAATCAGTTTTCAAATCAGAATCAATTAGACTACCGTCCTCAGTCACCAGTTTCAAACTACAACATGGCACCGTTCCCAACTCTTCAATCCCATCACACCAGAAACGAATCCGTGTCTTCATATTTTCCTACAGGAAATGTGCCAGTGTCTGTGCAAAGTTCAACAAAATTGGGTTACGACAACGTTCTCAGAAATCATCGTCGAACATCGTCATTTCCCAATCATGTTCAGCCTCAGCAAGATAACTTGCCTCAGTCTCCGTCAATTCCGATTATACCAAAGCAACAGAAGAATTTTATCAATGGATTTCAATTCGATTATGGGCATGTCATTTCTAATCAAACTACCACTAGGACGGAGACATCTGTCAACAGTTGTGCAAATACAAATAATGTTAATACCCATTCGACTTTAACTCGAACGTTTAGTGATGTAAATAGCGTAACTGGTTCAAATGCGGAGTTTAGGGTCGGTAGTCCTACTAGTCCGTTAGAAAAGATTTCTGAAAGGGGAAATGGAGAATCTCCTCCTATGTAAGTTTTATATACTTTTATTTCTGAATTCTCTCCACCACATTAATGAATGAATAGCAATAACCCTAATTAAAAATCATGATTGAGATTTCCCGGATGAGAAACCTCATTGAAAATGCAATTCCCAAGTTGATGGATCAATATTCCTTCGTGGACCCTTCTTCTACCGGCTGATAAATAATTACCATCCAGAATGGTATATTTTCTGTCTTGAGGGGAATGTACAAAGTTAAACTGGGTGTAAGGGTCCCTCGTGAGGCAGTCCGGATTCTCTTCACCGAACTGCACGATTCCTTGAGAAATGGCAGCCGTATATTCCTTATCATGTCCGTAGAGTTTACAAAGTTTTTGATTTGAAATTTGGTTAACGTGCATGTGAATTCTGTCGTGGAAGTTATGTTTCGAATCCTTTGAAAGAAATAAGACGACAGACGACGAGTTAATGTTGGTGTAAACTAAACGTATTAAACCTTTCCCCTCTCCTCTGGGAAAAAGTTTAGTTTCCACCAACATTAAAATATGTTTGTGGAAATTTAAAAATATTAAATATTAAAAAAGAAAAACTCACTTCTTTTTTGTTTCGCCGACATACGAAGTCCACTGACCCTGTCTTAAACAAGCCCCGCAATGCAGTAAGTAGGTGACGTTGTTACAGTTGCATTTGAACCTTTTAATCAGGGCTAATGTTTGATTTGGTTGGGGTCCCCAAGCCACTACTGGGGACGCAGTCATTAGTTGTCCGCTGATGGTACAGCTTGGGTGGCGGCATGGATATGTCCATGGCCCTTTGAACCCTCTCGCAGCATTCAGATTAATTTCGGAAATTAAATCTGCAAAACATACCACCATGAATACAAACTATAAAATTAATTTCGAAACGGAACCTTTAAAAATCTAACAAGGAAGCTATCACCTTGATATTTTCTTTTGTTTTTTGAACTATTAATGGTCACTCGAAGGGGTTGAAATGGGTATGTCTGATCGAAATCGACTAGGTCCGCTTGAGTCTTCGTCACATTAATTCCTCCCTTACCATCTTGAATTTGAACTTTTTTTATGTCAAATAGTAGAATTCTACCAAGCAATTCACGTTTATCACTGTATGGCACAAAGAATTGCTGCTCATCTCCTCTCATTCCCAAGACGAATTGTCTTATCTCTGGTCTGTAACCAATACCGGAGGTGAATGACGAGGGCAAATGTCTTCTCCACACTTAAATAGAATTTATAATTTTCTACGTTCATCATTTATTCATAAATTAAGACATATTTGTATAATTGCATTATTAATCATATTTATTTAAAAGATAACTTACAATTATTTGGGTTCTCAAAAATTGGGAGACCAGTCTCGTCATCATCCCATGGCCAGGCATTGTTCAATTCCTGCATAAATGTTGGTGGATAACTAGGGAATTTAACAGAAAAGCGATCAGGATCGCTTAACTGGCGTAATATTTCTGCGTAGTCTGCCATTTTTAATGAGCAAGCGACTTAAGCCTTAGAGTAAAGAATCCATCTCTGAGACTCCCAGGTCCGAGAGACAAAGACGAGACGCCTGGTTTTTTACCAGTCTTTCCGTCCCGCCCACCTCATTGTGAACGATTTGCGATGCTCTATGCTTCGCAGTTCTAACTCAATGTTTTTGAGAATTTTCAAACCCTTTTCCATTTGGTAACTAATGGGTACATTAATTATTTTTGTTTGCCTTCCTAAGCTGGTGTCTAGATTGCCAAGAAAATATAGTCGTGTTGGGCACCGGTTCTGGACGTATAGAACTTTGGGATGCTTTCATGGGATATCTCAAGGTGAGTTTAACACATCAAATCCGACAACACATTGATATTGTCGTATTTTTATTTGAAATTATGTTCAGCCGGTTTGGTGAAAGTTGATTTTTTACTGTAAAAGTTGAAGGAAAGAATTTCTATGTATTGTATTAAGAGTTCAGAGTTGGAATGCGTACAAACCACTAACATTTTCCGCTAACGTTTTCTTCTTTCAGTGCACATATGAAGACGATTACGCACCTGGTGTGGTGTGCATAAGAATTGTAGGAAATCGGGTTGTTGCAGCCAGAATAAATGGTTCATTGGATTTCCTTGAGATTGAGTCAAACTTGAGCGGACAGCCGAGAGATAGTCCTTCTATCCACCACCGTTGTAAGTTTAACGTTAAATAAGTTAAATCAATTTCTCTCACACCTTGCATATGAGCGCAGTGTTAATATTTAATGTTTTGAAGGGCAAGGTCATCCGAGTGATGGAGGAGGAAGTCGAACCTCAATGTATTCTTTAGAATCCGAAGTTAGGTGTGTGTGGTTGGCCACCCTGAAAGCTCATCAGCAACCCATCACCTGTTTAGATTTGGAGGGCGGAAGGATTATGACTGGAAGCCAAGATCACTGTCTCAAGGTATGGGTTTATTCAATGTATCAGTCACATTTTTACTGTAATGTCCCTCAGTTCTCGGATATTGATACAAGAAGTACACTTAGTACACGTATTACAAGAAGTTGTTAGGTAGAAATTGAACCAGATTCTGCAATGAAATAAATTATTTCGATTTCTCCAGGTGTTCCGGCTTGAGGATCATATGCCATTGTACACACTTCATGGACACTACGGCCCCATCACATGTCTTTTCATAGGTACGTGTCGTATTTGGTATCGTAATCGTATTCGTATAGAGGTACGTATCGTATTTGGAAGTATATGAATAATTTGAAAATGTAACCAAAGTAGTCTTGAACAACGTATAATAAGGTAATTTAGTATTTAGAACCGAAACGTTTTGTTAACATATAATTAACTTAAATGATAGAATGATACAAAATCATATTCATTTAAAAACGATGGAGGGAGCCAGTTGGGGTTTGGGGGTAGTACTGAAAATTTCATATGTTGCATTGGCGTGACGACGAATTCCTCGTGACGACGCCTGGGTTGTCCGCTAAAACCTCCATCAAGTACGGTGCTCCTATCGCTGCTGTTGCAGTACTTAAAGTGACAATAAGGGTCGCACAAGAAAGAGCTCATAAGGATTGGGATCTCCTCCATGCATGCCAACAGCTATTGCTGACAATTCCTCTCCGTCGAATTCGGCGTACCGTTGTCGATTTGCTTGGCTGACCAACATGACGTTATGCGAGCCCAATCTGTTGTGAAGATTGTAGTTTTCCTATCACACATGAACAAAGCAATTGAGCCATACAAGTTATCATACAAGTTGAGTTATAAACATTATTCTTGTGTGACAATGACAATTCACCTGATCAGATTCCTCAACATAGACTGTAGACTGTCCATAGGCCATCCCGTAGACAAGCATCGCAATGAATGCAGTATGTACACCACATTACTGGAGTTGCAGGAAAAACATTTGTAGAGGTGGACCACCTAATGTAATGCCGGTCCCCATTGTAAGACTGGTGATTGGGTGATGCACGGTCCAGTAACGGTACAGGACGGATATCTGCACCCACCAGAATCTGCCTGGTCCGTAGAATCCTCTTTGTGCATTCAAATTAGCCTCATCCATGATGTTTTAAATTGAAAACATATTTTGTTAGTTTATATTTTGATGTAGTGTATGGAAACTGCACTAACTCATTAGCTTAGATTATATTATGTATTGCGTGGGATTAAGTTATAAGCAAATGTAGTCTTACTTCGCATTCCCCTACATAACCCATTTTCGGTTGTTCGAAGTTCCTGGCGTGGGTAAATGTTGCTAAAGGGAACCAGCGCATATTCTTCCAAATGTCTAGTCCTTCCTGTCTGTTCTGGACGCTGATCTTTTCTATATCAGCTTTCAAAATGGCTCTATCAACTTGCAGCTTAGTGTTGTAGGTTTGTGATTTGGTGCCACCTGAACAGTTGACAAAGACATCTTGGATGTTGTTTTACATGCCTTGAATGAATTGTCGGCCAGCATCCGTCGCTGTGAAGTCGGAATCCAATTGCGGGATGGGACATACCTTTTCCACTCTGTATCATTAAACATAAAAAGTTCAGAGATATGCTAATAGTATTATATGAGTCTAGATAAGCAGAATGTGAAGGGAGCACGGAGACAAAAAGTGCTCGGACCTGGAGGAAATCCGCGGGA
>JAQFYE010007166.1:0-10096 GCA_034694305.1 Protaphorura glebata
GCCAACGTTGAGACCATGGGTGGTCGAACCGGTCGGTTGTCCAAAATCTTCTCCAACTCGTTCATTACATTCGTCGCCAGTTTAGGGGTTAACTATAAGTTAACAAATTCAGTCAAGAATTATATTTTTTACAATTCAGAAGCTTGTTTTCCGGAATTTACAAAAAGTACAAAGTGAAAGCAGGTGAAAGTCGTGAAAGTCGATTGATCATTATGAGTTACCCACCGAACCTTTATCTCCAGCATACTAAACATCAGATCGACTAAAAACACGACACCGTACATCAAGTGTCTCAAGAACGATTTTGCAATTTTCCTTCATTGCTAACATCTTTGAAACATTCTACCAATACCTTTGAAGCTTTATTTTCTGGAATCGACAGAAATACACAAATGCGTCATCTACGATAAATGTAGTGGAAAGTAATCTGTGTACTGAATGAACCTTCGTATTTGTGACCAATACACCTCAATTGGTTCCGAATATTTTATCATGATCTGAGTTTGTGTGATACATATGAAGATAGTCTCTACTCAGATGTGAAAGTATACCCGTGAACTTCTTGATTCAATTTCCTAAAATTTTTACCTGTAAAGCTTGGAGGTACAAGACGAGTTCCTGAGTCGTGGTCGGACCAACCAACATACATTGAACTGGATCATTTTTGAGAGACCATGCGATTGAGAGTTGAGCCAAAGAAAAGCCATTTTTCTCTGCCATGAGTGAAAGTTCACGACTAACACGTTGTTGATGAACTTGCTTTTGAGTACTTCCTTCTTCAGTAGACACAGAGCGCTCCTTCGACCAACTCTACGTATTAAAATAAATTTATTAATGTCACAGAATCATTATCTCTACTTCTTGCTCAAATTCTCTTCAGTCTCATTCTGTAATAGTCACTCTAACGTAAATTTTAGATCATCTCTCTCTATCTCTCCCCTCAAACTTTTGCTCTAAATTACTTATAGCTGAGTGCATTTCTTGTGATTAGATGGCTAGTTTAGCTTAGCTTGCTTGCAGCAAATTGCGAATGAATGAATGAATGAAATTGCTGTAGATACAAAGAGAAAAGTTTTAAAATGCAGTGGGAGCGCTGGTTTGGTACTTTCACCTAATATCTGCAGAAACTCAAAAGAGAAAGAGAACGAGAATAAGCGATACGTACAGTGCATAATACATTTGAATCGGTAGTGAATGATAAAAATGATCCTAAACTCAACTCAACAAAGTTCAAAGTATATTTACTGCTATTAAATTTTAATGATTTTTCTCGCCTTAGCTAATCCAATTTGTGTAGGAAAACTCGAACATAATACACCATTCCGAAATCGTTTAGGAATTTACACAGTTTCCCTTTCAAGATTAGGATTAGTTTAGGCGGTGAATCGAATACCAAATCCTCTCTTGCCTAAAATACCAATCTAAAAGGGAATGATTGCGTAGGAAAACATTATCGGACGTCTAACATTTTAGCAATTTGTTTTCAGTTGTGTGTCTGATGAAGATCAGTACCTACGACTACGACTTCTCAAGTAGGTACAGTCCTAAGTAACTTTTCTATTTCCAAGCCGTTTCGTAAGCTCCTTAAAAAATAAGTTTGTTCGTTAAGAATTCTGTCCGGCTACATTGCCCAACACACAAGTCCTTATGAGCCACATGAACCACTTATTTTTCAAGTTAACTTACTCGTACTCCATGGGCCCGTATTTTATGAGATTCATCTCAGCTCTAAGAATTCGCGGGGGAGTTTTCTGGTGGGGTCGTTTCGTGTACCCTGTAATTCTGACTGAAATGGCAAGCCTTTATGAATTTAAAATATCTTGTGGTCGATATCAATATGCATTCTTTGAAATGTCGTGAAAGCCTGACCATACCCTAAGAGGTTAAGCTATTCAAATTGAAACTAACGAAATTAATTTCATTCACAAAAGAACCATTCAAATTTATTACAATCGGGTCAAACCCTTGTCATTTGCGCCCATAAGCCTTAATATCTTGTGATTCTCCCTTCAAAGAGCTCATGAAATTAATTAGCTAGGAATTAAAACTGATACTTAATTTTCTCTGAGGACTTTTTACAGTTCTCATTAGAAAATTGACTCAATTATTGGTGGAAAGCCCCTCTCAAATCTACTCCCTGGTAATTCAACTTGATTTCTGTACATCACGATACGTTGGTTCCGGAGATGAGAAAACTCGTAATGGAAATCGTACTTACATCTCTCCCTGCAGTCTCATCTTCATTCCAACTGTAGGAAGAGGAGTATTTTTTCTAGAAAACAAAACAGATTGGCTTTGCATGTAAATAACGGCAGTAAGGCACGACAGGCAAAGCAAGGCAAAGGCGTAGGCAGGAATGAATCTTGCTTACCCAGTAATAAGAATATAGCACATACAGTAAAATAAAATAGCAACTGCAAGTCCTAGCAAAAATTTAAGCCAACAGGGCAGCATTAAAATGATAGGTCTGACTCTAGAACATTTCATTATCTCTTTCTTCAGACATGATATCACTCAGGTCCTAAAGGGTTTAACATAAATAGTAGTACCACCATGCATTCAAAACCTCAAATGTCAAGTAGAAGTAAGGCATAATTTTAAGCAGACGTAAAAATAAAGCTTGGCAAGCCAGAATAATGAAAATAGCGGTCCAATTCAAGAACTCAAGAACAAAATCGTAAAATAAAGAACACCGTAGGATTCTGCTAGCCACCGTAGGATTCACGTGCTGGGTATGTGATGCCAAGCAAATCTAACCATTCATTTTTGTATGATCATACTTCGGCATGACCATGACACTTCAAAAAGTCAAATTTCTGTAGACAATTGGATTTTCATAATCAGTAGAAATGGAGGCATCTGTATTTTAAATAGAAGTAGCAAGCAGATCACGTATGGTAAGGTGTGCGCTTTTCATGATTCTCCTATGAGATCAATCTAGCATTATAGCATGGGGACAATTTTACTGACATTGAACGCTTTGAACATCATTCGCAGGTCGAGGATTATTAGGAGACAATCTACCCACTAGAACTAATCACATCAACCCACACTGTGGGCTTTTCTGTACTAAATTAATTAAACTTTACAAACACTAACACAATGCATGGCCCACTGACTAACAAACCTGTTTAAAAACTCACTTTAATCGATGAGCGGAATGCGAAGGCCAAGTATTCGTCTGGATTATTTCCAAATATTTTGTGGAAGGACATTGTGAGGGATGACCAGGTCATCAGCCCAACCCCTGTGAAATGGAACCACAACAAATGTCAAACATACGCACGAAATGAAATAATGTCACTTTTTCAAGTGAAAGACATAAATTCAGACAAAATTTCCATAAGGAAGTGCCTCCCCATGAGCGCGAATTTTATTTCTAGTGCACTAAAATTAATACAGCATACCAGTACAGTCTAAATGGGACATTCAGTCACTTCCTGTCTCCAAACGTTCAAAGAGTAGAAAGATTTGTGTCCAGTCTCGGCAAGGAAGGAAAACTTCTGACAAGGGAAACTATCCACATAATTTAAATTGCTTAATTTTGAGTTTCTAGAATTAGTAAATTTAGGAGTCTGATAACTAACAAGAGATACTTGTTTTGCTTCCTGGTGTGAATGTGAATGGCTCATCTTCTGTCGTCGTTCTACAGAGCTTGAGTTTAATTTTGCATAGGACCTAACTTTCATAAATATCATTCAGGTACCCATAAGAGCTGTGGCTCTTAAAAGTTGTACATGAGCTTGCTTACTAATGTGCTCCAAAAATTTCACGAAGTCAGAAACTGGTCAGATCGATTAGGCCTTATACGGGTCGTTAACCACGTAAGTGAAGAGCCATGTCACTTCGGATCGAATGTATCGAAACGACGAATACTTCATATGACAACTGCCTAGTTCACAAGCGTATTCTTTATTCCTTCTGGGCGTTTGAACTGACTAAAACGACGATTCCACACGGCAGAAGTGATCGCTAAGTCATACTGTGTCTCATATGTGATGACTCAATGTTTGCATCTGGATCTGCAAATTAGTACCGGGACTAATTCGCAGGTCCACCGGTAATTCCCACGCCTTGAATTGAGTTTCAGTAGTATTCATTTCAGGGTTTATTGTCCAAGATAAGCTGCAATATGGAATGACCACTTTATGCAAACTATTTTCGGCAAATCCCAAATTTACATTTGGAAAAGATCCCTTGTGAGTCTGTGACTTTTTTCGCATGTGAAGTGTCAGTGCTTTCCTTTCACTTTTCCCTTTCCATTCCAGTTTTCTAGTCTCCTCTTTGTAATAAATTATGGAGAGATTTCTCTAAGCTCTCGCCTGCCTTACTCAGCCGTTGTCATCTTCTCCAAACGAAATTCTACACGGAAATATACTCGGGTTTATTTTTTTGTTCACGTTAAGTGAATTCGACATTCAGCCAAGAGTCATTTGTAGTGAGGTAAGCTTAAAATTAAAAAGAGGACTCACGTGTCACGTTACATAAAAGAATAGTAAACCTTGCCATCCTGTACACCATATTAATTAATTAATCTACCTTGATGGGGGTATAAATTATCTTGGTGAAGCCAATTCTGCCAACCACAGCGCGTTTTCTAAATTTAACATTTATAAGCTCTTTGAGCGCGGAATATCCACGGTACTAAGTTCTTTGCCTGAAAACATTGTTTTCTATTAATTATCATGAGTGTTAATTAAAAGGGACCATTGAGCTTGAATTACGACATTAATAAGTGGCAAGATCCTTGATAAAGTTTTCTACCAAACGTATTTCTCACTTTGTATTTCTGGGAACCCCATAACATCCAGGTTTTCGAGAAAGATTAATTATGAATTACACTGTACAATCTGAATCAGTCGCCTTATGTTGTGCTGAAAGTTGTCAGGTCAAACAATTAATTAATGAAAGTAAGATGGATTGCGGAGTTCCAACTCAGAGTCTGGATTGACATGGAACGTAGAAAACAAATAATTGCACAAATAATTAATTTGAGTTTCGCCTTAGGAAAACATTCGGTAAACAAATAGGTCCACATGAATTGTAGGTTTGCATAGTCTAGAATTCTGGATTCCATGTAAATGCGAACTATGCTAGGCTTGGCTAATGGATTATTTGTACACAAAGAACACGTCTTTGAAGGAAACGATGTAGACGTAGGGAAGAATAAACCGAGGTTCGGAGCTTTTGGACACAAACACAAACAACTTTGTCGTCGAACGTGACAAACTAGAACCAAATATTTACGTAGAAACACTGACACGTAGGACTCTAACAGCGACTGTACTGGCGATTCTATTTTCTTTACGTATTCATGGAAGTTGAGAAAATCAGAACGAACCTATTTTGTTGTAAAGTTCAGTCATGTACAGTTCAGGCTTGTCCCTGCAGAAGAAATGATATTCTGTTTGTTCCACGATTGGGGTTATACAGTTGAATTGTCTACAATTTGAGTATGCTTCCATGATTTCGACGGGGGCCCATTTGGACGTTCCCCAGTACATGGCCCACCCATTGTTAATCACTTGATTCATCGCTCGAACAATTTCTGCAAAATAAATTATAATTTGTACAGTAAGCATGGGGTTCGTTTAGTCAGATAGTTTCAGCAATGCTGCATGAAATTCACGAACTGGATAATCCGTACTATCGAGATAGGCCTGAAGTGTTTCTCGCCAAATAAAACAAATGCAATTTGCGTAATTCTTTACTTATTTCATATATAGAGACATCGTAAAAAAGAGCATGATTTATTCGATCGCTGACACAATGTACAACTTTTTGGACACCGTACATATAAAATCACTCAATTTTTGAATGCGTGGCAGAACTGGCAATTTTAATACCATGTGCGAGTGCACAACTCGCAGGAATGTCTCTATTCATCATAGTTTCATAAATGATTGACAATTCTTCCAAACTTTTATGTCAAAATTATGATTTCGATCATTTGTATGCTTTGATTTTAGTAACAATTACTATAAAGATAAGCAGTAACTGCTTCTGCCCCAGCTTTATCGAGACTTATCAATTAGCGAAGAAATTTACGGAGACAATGGGCCCGGAATTGCATTTTGTTATTATAATTATTTTTCCTAATCAATGGGAATTACGTTTTGCAATCTGACATGTCAAAATAATTTGTTGTCTATTTTCTCAGTTCGCAGTTGTCTAACTTAGTGGTTCGAGTAGCCCTTACCTCTCTGTAGTAAGGGTTGATCCCTCGGGCAGATATTACAAGGTGACTGTTTTAAAGAGCTTTATCTCGACTGAAGTTTTATCCTGCTACTTACTTACTACGGGTACCTTCTCTAGGTCAAATTCAAGGCTTAATGGAAAATATGAGGATGTTCAATATATTCCTTCTCCGGTTACCGATTAAATCCTAAAGCCATAAAAAGTTTTTGTAAAGTTGCGAGTAATGTTAGTAGATGAAATAGGTTTCTCATCGATGGTAGAGTTGTTTTATTTTAACACACACTAAGATGGAGTAAAAACGAAGTATGATTTTCTAAAATAAAATACTCAAACATGAATCGTTTAAATCTACTGTGACACTTAACTGATGCCCAACGGGTTAGCCTGTTAGCCTCTACTTGGCATACAAATTTATTATACTATGATCAGAACCAAGACAGTGTATTAGTACGTGGTTCCCATCTGCTACCTGCTGGGACAGGGTTCGATTCCTTGGGCCTGATCTATCTCCACCACGTTTATCCCATACTAAAAGAGGCTTTTACCTGTCATCCGCAGGGTTTCTCCCACCTTCGCTTTCATGAATCGGTAAAGTGCAGCAGTAGGGTGGGAAAGTCGGACACAACGAGGATATTAAATGATGGTTAAAAAGAAATTGGGTGTTGTGTGGTAATAAGTGCAGAAATGTAATCGTCAAAACAGATTAATTCCGAATCTACACAGCAGGGTATGGGGCTTTTTCCCTCGTATAATAGATGATAAGCCGTAATTTATCGAAGAATGTGTGATATCTGAATTCTGACATCGCCCAACTCAGGATTGATAAGTCCAGAGGTTAACCCCCAGCGTTTTCTTGTTCTTGTATATTATTCTGCACTGTTAATGTAGTTATATCAAATAGAGGCTAAAATATATAATGTGTGAAAAACTCTTGAACGAATTTTGCTGTATCATGGCCACAAGGGAGCATTTTTCCTGGTTAAACTATAATGAAAGAGTACTGACGGAGAGAATATTTGACAGGAAAATAAATGGTTGTGACTTGAAGCATGAGGAATGAAAAATGCGAGGGGCTGAGACTTGGAAAAGAAACTATTATGGAAACTTACCTTCGACTGGACACATGGGATCAACCCGGTGCACTATGACGACATCAATAAACTCGAGTTGCAACCGCTCTAAGGAAACTTTCACACAGTCCAAAATATACTTTCTTGACAAACCACGTTCTTCACATCTGAAAAGGAAAAACGACATGGAATGAAAGAAATGGACAATGGACATTGCAAATAAAGCTACAATGTGGTCGTGTCTACCATTATATTTTCTGACAAGTAAACGCAACGTAGTTTATTTCTTGGCTTATGACACTCAAGAACAATCTTAAGTTTTATCCTGTGGGGAACTATCGTCGCCGACTTGGGTTGGAAATAAAACAGAATCTTGTCTTTCTAAATCCAAATCGTTAAATCTATGAGTCACAAGGGAACTACTTTCATATCAGATCGAAATGTTACGGATTAACGATTTTAAGTGTCCTGGACGTACTTAAACCAAATATTTTTCGGCACAAAGTTACTTTGTACACAGTCTCGGAAATAAATAAAAATATTTTTCGGACAGATAGAATTGTTTTTCACACCACAGATTTCATTGGAGTCTACAGAAAAGTCTAATTGGAACGAATCAAGCATGTCCAGCTATTACAAATTTTAGCTTCAGACGAATTGGTCATTGGTTCGCTGGACCATTATGGGGTTTTCTCGGCTCGGCTTTTTACATAAAATAGCGACAATGTTCTGTTTGGTTTTTACCCTACCATATATTATTCAGGGTTTCCCTCGTGGTAAATACGAGCAAATGCAATATACATACCAAAGAATAGAAGGACGAATTGGCATATAGTATTCCAGATATAGAAAATATCTATGAAAACACATTATTTCAAGTTCTGGACGACAGTACCTTGATTACGATTCAAGCAAATTATCCAACAAACTTAGACAGGTGGTTTAACTGTAGAATTAATTCGTGAATAAAGGAAACGGTAACGCCGTTTTGGTGACTATACAATTGCCGCACGAAATCCAAGATATACAGTATACAATGATATTTACGAGACAACTTAATGATCTTAGTATGAAGTTGGGACTTGGTTGTTTTTCGGATGTCGAAAAATAAATATAACCTGTCGCGTTACGCGATAAAGTTTTGACAAGTGTTTTACTGATACTGTTTTTATTTCACACGTTGATGAAAAATTAGTGCGATAAAAGTAAACTGATAAATCCCGGAAAGACAGGCTTTCAAAATACGTGGTATAACCTGACTAGAGTTAAGCCTGTTCCAGACCAGCAGATTTCGGTCGCAAAAACGTAGCCGCGTTTTGAGATTGTAAAATTACTGGTCTGATAAAACTGTTCGTTTCATTGAGACATACAATTTTCGTTCAGTAATTAGGTTAAGTTTATTTCGAGTGAATGCGGAATGCCGACCTGGTCAACTTACGCGTAGCTCAAATATTTTTGTGACCCATTTTTCTGACGTTTCACGTTTCTAGTCCCTAATTATGAAATGAAAATCAGACATAACATATCATTGCAGTAAAAGCTTCCTCGTATCCATATCCACTAACTCCCGATGCGATGGGCCCAAAATCTAAAATTGGATCTACGGCCAAAGATAAATATAACTTAGTTCGTAAACTTATCCAATAAAATAACTTCTACAGCACAATAAAAAATAAAAATAACAACAAACTACTTGGACGCTTCCTTCAAATTGTGGCAGTGTTCTCATATCCATTTCCGTCTAAATATAAATGGATTCCTTTAAACTTAAGTGCAAGGATACGTTTACGTTTGTGTTCTTTCTAGACTAAAATTATTTTTGTAGTGGAGAAAGGCTAACAAAAGTGCACTCGACAGCCGACAACAAAAGAGAATGGGTTGTCATACATAATAACCTTCGTCTGAGTGAGTATACGAGCACTAAAATTTCTTTAAATGCTCTGAAGTTACATTTCGTTTGTCTGTGGGAGAATCGATAGCTTTTCCTTCCTTCCGTCTTTCCTGCTTGGTAGAAACCTCTCAACCATTTACAGTATTATATCACATCTGTCATACCATTTCATTTGAGCTTTCAAGGGCTGTCATTTTCATTTATTTTTGTGTAGGCATCTTATAAAGTGTACACATTTTCGAGTCGATGTGCCAAATTCAGCACGTGTTTTTTATGTCTATGTACTGCTTAGGAAGGATTCTAAGTTTAGCCAATTTGAGCATGAACTCAAATGTTGATTTTAAAAATAGTGGCAAGGATGAACTGCACGAATAATTATGTAGTCACTGTTACGAGTTAATCTGGCCTCGTGACAAGGTCAGCACATTTATGCCTGACAGACACCGATTGACAAATTACCCGAAACAGAAAATATTTGACATTTCTTTTAGGCTTGCTTGCATCTATCGGGTTTTGAAATTCTGGTCCAGATATTGATATTGACACCACGAAGTTTGCGATGTCAACAAATGATAATCTCACGCAATCTGTTGCGGTCAAATCTTAAAACCAGTCTAAAAAGAGAAGATCTATACACATTACCTTTAACATCTCACACAGGAAACTGTTCGTTTAGTGTTGTAAGATTCAGAAACTTAAAGTTTCTAAATTTGACGATTTGTAAAAAATTAAATCAGTCAATAGTTGTAAGGTTGGTGAAAGCACAGGGTGTATCGTAAATTATTCTATGTACTTCTAATTTGCACATCCCGTGTTGGGCTGATATGAAACTACAACGCGGCTTGTAACGAAATGTAACATATTTTATTTTCAATGAATTTCCTTCGGGTTGCGCCTTTCCATTAATCTTAAAAAATAAGTTCTCATTTTCAATTTC
>JAQFYE010007167.1:0-10096 GCA_034694305.1 Protaphorura glebata
CGACCTTAACGTCTTAAACCCAGGCTGTGACGTCGATTTGGTGGATAAGAGGAAATGGAAAGGGAGAACGTATGGTCCGAGGAGGTTAGCTCAGAAATTCTTTATGTGAAGTACGCAATACCAAACGTTTGATCATCTACTTCATGTGTTCCCAAAACATTTTAAAAAGATCTGCTTTGTCTTAACAAATGAAGACAAAAAAAAATGGAAAGTATGAGTGGTCCAGTTTATGATGGACTAGTTTCCACGCTCATCACGTTCAATCTGGAACCACCCTTAAGCCCTGAAAACAGGTCTGTATGTATTCAGACACTTCAGACAGGCGTGGAGAGATTTCTGAATGGAATGTTGAGGTCGCGCAGCGCAGTTGGAGTAAATCCACATTATATTGCGTCGTATTTCGAATTCGACGTTACTAGAAACAAACTGCAGGAAGAATGTTGGAGCACTACTTGGGCGTCCCTTGAAGACCTCCCTCCATTTTCTGCTAAGAATATTGTTCATGATCTCTTAGAACCCTTTATTCGTTTTGACTTGATCTTCCAGAATCATCGTGCTTCTTCCCACACATGTGTTAGAATGTTCATTGATTGTCTTACAGTACAAATAATGCACGATAGAGTGTATTAGAACTGGATGGCATGGTTTACACTATTTTGTTTAAGGTGGCGAGACGAACGGTCATTCCACCGATGGTCATCCAAACCATTACCAGCAACTATACCTCGTCCCGTCCATCCAAGAAAGACCGGACGTGTGGACTGCATGCTTGGATTGACTGACTCCGCTAAGCAATACCTTAAACATTAAACGTCTTGAACATCAACTCACCTAAAATCTGAGTCTCCGTTAATAAAATATATATTTCTATATATTTTTTATCTCTCAGTCTCAACAATAAGTTTACTTTGTAATTCCTGGAGTTAAAAAAAAATGTAGCTGATTTTCTGATCACTGCCCTACGGTTGTCCACTCCCGTCCATCATCACACACTACCACTTAAAAACACTGAGGACAATTCCGACGTTCGGAAGCACTGATCACTGGCCTGGATTGACCTGATATTCTGTTCCAGGCAAATCACTACCAAGTGCCAAATGCCCGGTACAGGGCCGTGGCCTGGAACCCTTGGAACCACCAAAAACTAAGATGCTGACCACGACGACGACGACGACGACTACTACTACTACCCGGGGGAGAATTTCGATGAAAGGTCAAGAAGAAAAAAAAGGATTACGGACAGGGAGAATGGTTTCTTTAGGACGACTGACAACGGAACTCTGGTTCCTCAGGAGTGAGCGGCAGGTAAAACGCAACGTCAAATCCTAAGAGATAAGGAAGATGAAGAGCGAAGAGGCCAGGGCACGTTATTCACCCCTTCCTCTTTTTTCTAACTCTTTTGGGTTGGTTCCAAAGAATCCTCGAGGGCATTTACAGGGGTGGCTGACCACCTGGCTCTCATTGGCCATCATTTCTAACCAAACTAAGGCTCAACGAATCCTATGGGGAATTTTAACCTGTGCTCACAAACACACCACAATGTTCTAGACATTCTCGTAAAAATCCACCTCGTATTTTACAGGTAAAAGTAGTTGCGGTCCTATACAATCTGGCCAACTGGGCCAGGGGATACTCTGTGAGATTTAGAGTGAAAATACATAATCTCATTAATTGACGTTCACCGTAATGTGTGGTTGAACATCCGCGTAATATCTGTGGAGATGGGGTTGGCTATTCATTAGAAGCCGGGAAGGTACCCTAAGAAGTAGGGAAGACTCCAGCAGGGAGAAACTATATTAAAGCAGTCATAGTGCTCGAGGGATCACTTCCTAATCATAAAGGAGTAAATTCGACATTCCATGGATGTCACCAAGTTCTGCTACAGTCAGTACCCTGTTATTTCTTCGGATTAGAAGCCTAAAGGTCATACTCTCATCCCTAGCATGAGTATGACATCGTTCTAGGAAAGACGAATTGAAACCGGTAAGATGGGTGGCATAATTTCCCCCTGGTTCGATTTTCTTTTTCGGTGAATTTCTCCCGTTGCCGAAATCCTTGAAAATCGAGCATCTCATATTTAAGGTCTTCAAATACTTGTCAATGTACTAATCTGGACCTCTGGCCATTCCTATAGAACCGCTCCTGAGTAACAGGTATGGTGGTGGACCAGGTGAATTAATGGAAATGATCAACCAATTTTTTTGGTTCTCCCCCTCAACAATACCCCATTCCATTGCATCCTATCCTCTTTCCCATCCGGGCATGGCATGGCATCGTACATAATAGTATGTAGTGAGGTTGTGGCCGGTTGCGTGGTTTGAAAATTCTTTTTAAAATGCTTTTCTACGACCACTATACAACCACTATCGCCACACAAGGAAGATTATGTGTGTAGGAAATAAATGTGTGAGGTGACCACATTGTACGGTAAGTACATCATCTGTACATCAACACCATCCAACAACTTCCCCCGGTAGTCACATCACTATTGACCTTAATCTTGAAGGTAGGACCCAACGTAACATTTTAGGATTTCAAAATTAAACCATGAATACATCGGACTCGACGAGTCGTCATTTTCTTTACCATGGTGGACAGGACATTAGAGATTATTTTACAAAAAGAAAGAGTTAGTGTGTGAGACAGATTAAAAAGATCGTCTCGTCGGATCATATCATATCATTTACACTCAAAAGGATAGTATTTATAAGGGATAGAATGAAAGAACGTTGAGACTACTCCGTAGTGCTATAGAAATTGAATTAAGGGAAGCTGTCCCATTCAAGTCAGTCACTCAAGAATGAGAATTTAACTGGTCTGGTCAAATTCTTTCTCCTTCGTTCATAATAAACCGTCTGACTGGCTGGTTTGGTTTGGTTTGGCTACTTGGGCTGTAAAATCCGCCGCTATGACTAACTGTTTAGTTTAGTTTTTTTTCAAATGTTCCCGTGCACCTGTAGTATAGAATGAGCTGAGCTAAGGTTGACAGACAAAATATTTATGAGAGTAAAAATCCATAAAGATATTTTTTCTGTTCAAGACTTACTGTATGTATTTAATAGCAGTCACATGATAATACTATAGTCGTGGCATACACATACTTACATAAGTTTCGTATGAAACTAAGACTCAGAGCTAAAATTTTCAGGAGAAAACTGTTATTAAGGTGTCATTCATAAATAAATATTCACGCATACTTGCTACATCCCTTCCTGTCAGTCAAGATTAAAGTGCTGAAATAAATATCCGTGACTAATTGCTCGTCTCATCTCCTTTAATCCTGATCGCTTAATTCCTTCCAGAGTCCAATATTATTAGTCTGTCTGCATGTGTTATTAGCAAAGATACGAAACACTTCATCTATAAGACGCGTGTTCTCTATTTCCGAACATCCCTTACCGCCTTACCTCTCATTTTTCTAGAAACAATACAAAAATAACATGAGACTTCCGCATACACTCGAACACTCGTTCTCGTTGTACACCCCGTGCGATAGGGTGGTTCATATACCAAACTAAATAGTAGGATATGTAGACATAACATCTTAATTTGGGTCACCTGAAAAAACCGGCAAATAACCGAAGTTTGACGGATCTTAACTACAAAAGTTAAATATATTCCCATAGAATTCTCAACGCACCGCATGGTATAAAATATTTGGGACATTTTGAATGCTGACACGTTATGGACCACCCGGTATAAAGTTAAAAAATTCATTCACAGAGTCAGTTCACGCACTACTACGCTGCAGGTTTACTTTGTGTGTCCAAGTAGTAGTTGTACGGTAATTTTTATGAGTTTTTTTAATCATCCAATCGGAAGTGGAAAATCTGGATCATCAGACAATTCATGCATTCAACATATGTATGTACTATATGAATGAATTCCCATTCCATTTTAAATTGCCTCATGCATATTAATTGTCTTCAACTAAGTAGTTCAACCCCTCCATAAAAACGATTTCTGCTGGTCCATCAGGACTAAAGACGAGTTTGCAGGACGCTAGATACACGAGTGCCAGCAGTCGTTTGTAGTTTTGCAGAGATCATTCAGCGGATCCACTGCCTGCTTCTACTAACTTCTAATGGGCTTACAGATTTACAGACACGTCATGCTTGTTCCAGTTAAGTTCACATATACAGGGCTGTCAAAAAGTAACCTTAAATTGTGAATAATTTTTTATCTAATTAATGCGAATGTCATCGGTAACTACTTACATTTCAAATTTTCGTGATTTCTGGGGGACACACAGATCGGTACAGAAAGCCTTAACCTACGATTAGAGCAATTTTGACGTTTTTGACCCAGGTCCCCAGGTGCACATCTTATCACACCATGACTTTTGATGACACACAGAGGTTAAATGGTGTGACCTCCCGACTTTTCGCCAAAACAAAAGTTGTAACGGGAGTCCCATCATTGAACCAGCTTAATTTCATAAACCTAACTACCACCGTTCTTTCTCGCGTATAGTTACCCGGGATTCGCGCACGTTTCTAGTTCAAATTGCAAAGACCCTAATGAAACCACTTTCAGGTGGAAAGCAGTGGTCCAATTTTGGAGGTGGTCGGACTTGAAAGGACGGTATACCGTTAATGAATTTTGTTTTTACTTAAGTGGTCATATTATGGAGGGAGGTCCATAATATGTATCCATAATATCTAATTTTTGGATTGGTATTGGTTGAAAGAGTAAATTCGCAATTCATGTGTACTTTTTGTCCGCCCTGTTTAATGAATATGTATGAATGGTGGATTGCATGACATTGCCGAATGTCGAATGCCATTGCGGGCCAAGTTCTGTTATGGGCGAATCAGCGCCCTAGACTTCTTCATCTCTTGATCAAGGAGGTCATTTGAGCCTCATCGTCATGATCGTCATCCCGTTCCCGTTGTTGTTGCCGATATAGAGTTGGGGGGAAATTCTTGAGTTAGTCAAATGGACAGGTGTGTAGGAAAGAAGAAACAGGTAGTTTAGAATTGTGAAGAAGTGATTGGGGTGTACAAGGAATGTTGGAAAGCCGACACTCACTTCATCGGGATGCAATTCCTAGTCAGTCACTTTTGACTCCGGAGGCAAAAAAAAGCCCAATGAGCATTCTAGTCTTGACCTTTTTCCTCTTTACTACTAAAGAATAATATGAATATGACTGCCAAGGTGGGATTCAACAAAAGGGTTCAAGCATTTGCACTCACTGACGTATTTCATGAGAGATATTAGAAGTTACATTGGAAGTCCATAGCTTAAATATTTGTCGCAACAAGTATACTTTTTTGTATACACTTTTAACTCGTCGCCACTAATTTCGTCTTGCGAGGATGATAAGCAGCGCAGCGCGGTTGTATCTGCGCCAGCACAAGGCAAAACCCAGATCAGATACATTCCACATTCTTCTTTTTAGAGAAAAAGACTAAAACCGTTTCTACTCGGGCTTTTTATCTGGTTTAATAGTCTGTACTTATACGTTCAAACAGTACTAATGCGATAATGACGATGGAGTGTCTTCTTTCTTCACATTCCTTCTATCACATAATAAACATTAAAGTATCTCTAGAGTCACACGACTCATAATTTTTATTTACTCACACATATTTGTAATCAGTTTGTAGGCGTCAGGTAGTCCTAAGAATGTCAGACGAGTTCTAAGGTCGAGGGTGTAAGAAATCATTGGTTCTAAGTATGCGTAGTACCTAAGATACTATTTTGTCTTTCAACTAATCTCTCATATTCGAATAAGTTAAACTAAAAGTGTGCTCTGTCGCTCTTTTAAAATTTTATACACCCATTAATTTACTTACTATATCAATAAAATCCACGGCCCAGGGATTTTGTTGGTCCCACTGCCGTCCTACCTCTCACTATACCCCGGTCTTTGCAGTGAAACGGAAATAGGTTTCCTTTCTCTACTGCTTGGGTACATTGATCCACCTGGTTCCTTCCAAACTAAGAATCTTCTAGTTTAAAATCAAAATGTAATCTGTAGCTCTCTTAAAATATTATACACCACTTCATTGAAATTCGCTGGCAAGGCAAGGTTTAATGTCCGAATATTTTTTGCAGAGATTGGATTAAGCTCTTCATGTGACCCAGGAAACGTACCCCTAGTTGTAAAAATAGACTCCAGCCAAGGAAGATCGTTTTAATCTCTTACATCATAATTCATTCACAAAAATAATATAATTCATTTATTACATCCGACACTGGAATCTGGAGAAAGTCGGAACTGTAGTGGTGTTCACATCTGTACCCATAAGTCATACACTTTCAAAATGCTTCTGTCTGATCATATTAGATGATCCAAAGATTTACTTACAAGACCAGAATTTGGATAATTACTTTAGTTCAGTTTTATTTTAGCATAAAGTATCGTCGTAACCCGTCAGTCAGAATTTCGGTTGAACACAGTTAATTGCTCTCGTTTGCTTGTTAGTATATTATGTATAAATTTCGGCCATATTTTAATTCACTAGATTAACTCACCTTGCTGGTGAGTTTGAATTGGTTGGAATGGAACCATGATGCTATAAGCTTGAATTTTATTACTTCAGCTTCCAAAGTACTTGAAGGACCTACCTTGGAGTTGCATTTGTGTGCAATGGACCGGACAGGTTTCTTCCTCTTACGTAGGACACAAAAGTAAACTGAATAAATTCTTTTGGATATGATTTATTTGTAATCAAAATGAATATGTGTCCAGTTTAGACTTGTTCCAAGATTTATTTGAAGAATTTTCAGCTTTTCTTTTGATAAAATATGATCTGTAAAAAATGACTTTCATGGTCATATGGTAATCAAGGAGCATGTCATAGTCATAGTCATGAAAGGAGTCAGCCAATTGTTGCTGGACCAGACCCGACCTTCCAGGCAACTCGCAATTCTATGGTCTTCGTCGGTCGGGGAAAAGAAATAATGCCTTATCTAGAGAACCCGTAAAGTTGCCAGGATTCTTTTGTTATTTGTCTATCCTTACCACACCAGACCACTCTTGTTTGGGCACAATGAATCCCCAGCGTTTTTATTCGGGTGTGGCTTCCAATTTACTTCATTCCAATTCCAGAGTGACCACCTTCCGCAAAAAACACGTAGGAATGAATAGCTGAAGGAGATCAAAAATAGATGTTTACAAAGAATTTCAAATGGAAGATGTCAAAAATGTTAATAGGTAAAATTTCTCCAGACTCCAGTGAATATGACTGGTAAACCAAATAAGATTTGACTAAAATCCCTGGAGAAAATTTTTGACAGGGGGTAAGTTATCCTTCAAGTCTATTAGGGTAAATCTTCGTCCTTAGGATCCTTTAAAAAATGAAAGGCAAGGAAGCTTAAGACCGACTTGGGTCTTAAAGTGCCTTCAGGTCTGTTTTCTTGGGATGGATCTTCCACCACTGCCACTACCTGGCCTGGGCTTGATGAGAGTCCAATAACAGGTGAGTTTAAGGATGGAATGCCCATGGCCAACAAAACATTATATTATTACAGTGAAGCTATGTGAGCGTCATTTAACCCACACGTGTTTGTGTATTCCAGTCAGGTGTCCTGATTTTACCAGGTAGAAATACGAGGATGAATGTCCACTTCACCCCTTTTGAGCCCAACCCTGGTTTCCACAGCATTTACTTTACACTGCCATGCCATTCCCACACAGGCGGACAGTTTAGAAAAGACTAAACCTGAAATGAAATATCAATTTAAATGCTGGGCTCTATGTAGATTCAAATTTTAAAGAATTAAACAAATGTGTGACGGGATGATGATGGAAGGAAGAAGAGAACCCGACCCTGCTAGCTTTACCTGGTGTGCCTTGTTATTGCAACAACGGAATACTATTAAACTCTGAAGCATCATTTGGTCGGGGCCAATCAACTCGTTTTTGTGATGCCTTTCTATGAGTATGTGTAATATGTTTTGTGAGACAGGACAAGTTGGTCGGATGATAATTTGTAATTTCATCAATCTTAAAAGATCCTCTCATACCCGAACTTCTGACAGACTGAGTAATATACGTGTTTATTTACTATACCACGTTAATTATGAAGCGTCGAATTACTGATAGTAAGTAGTAACACTTGTATGGTTTGATTATTTTTGTTAGGAATTAACAATCGTGTACTGGTTTCGTAATTATACTTACAACCCAGGGGATTCATTACGGATATAGTCATTGTGATTGACATTTATTTTAGGACAGAATATGATTGTGGTACCGCTTGCCGCCTGTCGAACGTCTCACTACGTTTACGTTAGGAAGTTCGATTCTCAGGCAGATTTGGCTTGGGTCACTGTTTTGAAGAGGTTTTCTTGACTGAGGTTTATCCCTACCACTAGGGTCCACGGGTCCAGCACTAGGGCGTCCATCCCAAGACGAAAAGCAATACCTCAAATATACGATTTTGTTCTTCTGGATTTGAAATTGACATATTGAGTACTGCTACTATTATGAATACTATTATGAAAATTAATTAAATAGTTTAAAGAAGGAATTACCAATTAACATCTTCGACTGAGTAGTGAGTGAGTAGTACTAATGTCCGCATGTGGGACTCTACTACGTCTCTATACATTGATGAAACTAATGATATCTTCTGCTGAATAAAAATAATTTTTGAATTGAATTGTACATTAATTATTAGAATATAATTATATTTAAAAAATTTAGATTGGACAAAGCCCACTGCAAATGTAATCAGCTTCGTCCGAGTAATTGAATAACCTCATCCGCGCTAGGATGGCGGGGTACTACTAAAGTAGCCATCTTTCCGAGTTGCTGGCAGTTTTGTCTGTACCTTATTCAGAACTGATTACAGAAATTGATTTACAGTTTCTGCAACGATTGTTCAGGGACGTCGGATTTAAGGAAGAGTGACTGTCACAGTCTTAACATATAATTACCTGTATCGGGATACCTGGCTTGCGAAACAAATTTCCAATCGCATGAGTCTATGTTATTGCAGAAACTAATAGTTCAAGTTCAAGTTCAATTTTATTTTCTCACAACTCCTTATTAGGGCCACTGGCTCACGGAGCCCACATAACATATAATTGATAATATTGATTCCTATACATCTTATTAAAGTACTTTAAAGTTGCTTTCGTAATTTACTAAATATAATTTTAGAAGCTTATAACGGATCATCCACCATTCTCCTTATTCTTAACATTTCATACAAGCCATTACATAATTTATAACAAAAATTTAAATTTGTCATACTTTCAGTAATAGATAGTAGCTTCTTTCATTCAAAGAAGCCATATCAAAATGACATCTTCGACTTGAAGAATAAATTGGACGTTCACAAATCAAATGCAAAGTGCTTTCGTATTCTCTTTGTGTTACACAATGTGCAAGAAGAGCGTAGATCTAATTTATGTTTGAATTGATCCACGTAGAATATACCCAAGTTTAATCTAACCTGGACAATTATTCTTACATTCTTATTAACCAGTCTGAATTTTAGATAGTCCGCTGCTCCCGGCCTCTCCCTTAAAATATTCAAGTAGTACCGATAATATTCAGACAAAACGTCTTCAAGTCATTTTATATCTTCTTGCAGAAACTAATAACATCACTGCAACAGTTAAACAGCGATTAAGCGTAATATTCTCGTATCTTCAAAATCGGTCGGGTGAAACCATTGTTCTATGTTCTTTAAGATATTGAAACTGGGGATTTCAAAGATTGTGATTCTGAAAATTAGATGAGAATTTGCACAGTATTCGGACATGTTTATACTAAACGGTCTCTCCACTTCCCAAGATTAAAACCTTAGCTGATCACCTCCTTAACTAATCAGTCGCTAGTTATTGAATGTTCATCGTTTTAAGAATACGATTCAACTTGTGCACGCTCTTATTTATTACAGACTATTTTGCTTGTTTGACATCATCAAGAACCGATTCGCCTGAAGTATTCCGGATGCTCTTGTTGCTCTTTTGTATTTAACTTTTTGGTGATGTAACAGATCTGAGTCGTCCAGAGATTTGGTATATTATTATAGTATATAACTTATTATTATATATTTAAACTAGCAGGCCCATCGGCCCGTCGGCCGATCCCCCCTAGTAGTAGGGAAAAAATTGAAAATTATATTTTATTTTT
>JAQFYE010007168.1:0-10095 GCA_034694305.1 Protaphorura glebata
GGCTTGGATGAGATCTTTTGTATGTGATGTGTGTTGACGACTGCACTTAACGTTTTTTTTATCTTTTATTTTATCTTATTTTATTTTTACTTTATTTATTTTTTACCACGGGTGGCTATGGTGGTTTCAAATAATTATGAAATCGCAATGTGAAGATAAGTGGAATCCGAGTTTTAATCTTGGTGAGAAGAGTTTATAAATTCAGCAGACGCGGCTCGGATGTAATACGAGGTGTAATGGTTACACCAGCCGTCTCACTAATCGTAAGCTGCCCTCTTTCCCTAATGAACTTAATTTGTTTAAATAACCAAATAGCATTACTATGGTTTTTCCACCTGATTTTTAATTTTTTGGCAACATATTGGCTTGCTTGCAGTTTTTTTTATATTTTGCTAAACAAGGTTGCGAAACTCTATGTTCACTACATTTCTCTAGGAACAACTTTTACATTCATCATAATAAAGTTAGATCTTTAGAAAACTGAATAGCCTTGACAGAATAACGGCATGAACCGAGCAGAGCCACGCATGCGCTCTCTATTGGCATCGATTCTGAAGCCTTTGCGTCTTAAAATCTCTCCGAATAATATACTCTCTATGGTAGAATCTGCGTCGGCGATCACCATACCGATTCTACACAAGTATCATTTCTTCCCCATTGCTGTATATTGTTAAGATATTCTGTTAACTATTTTCTGTTTAATCAATGTGAAAGTGAATGCCGAATTTACACAGTTAAGTGCACCGCTCCCTCTTCTGAGTTCTCATTGGATTGATTCTTTTGTGTGGCTTTTACGAGCTAACTGACAAGAAAGGTCCGCCAAGTGTTGGTCCAGTTGAGTGGAGGGCTATGCTACTTTGAAGACCATCTAACATGATGTTGTTGTGCAAAATTTAAGACCCGGGAAATCAAATATCGAATTTTCAAAAATTCAAAATTAATTATTTAACCAAAGGGGATCTTTGTTCTCTAATTTTTTCAATGTTATATTCCATAAGAGAAATCCCAAAATGCCAAAATTTCCCACAATTTTGAGGAAATGACACTACTAAAAATCTAACTTTTGCCTCACAAAATATAAACGCTAAATTCTCAAGACCAACGAACAAAAAGGACGCCGTCTTGAACTCAAGACAGAACACTTGTAACCGTCAGCCAAGACAGTAGTTTGTAGGTCTTGAGTTGTAAACTGTAAAATAGAAACCTGATTAATAAATCCTGTCTGCGGTAGTGAATTACAGATTCATTCACAATTAATTCATGAATTCTTGTTCTCACGTACTCTGGCTAGAAACATAGATAGTTTTCAGTTTCCGCACAGTCATTTCCGTGTTTCACATCAAGCCAAGTAAGACTTTACGCCATTTAGGTTCAGTAGTCAGTGACTCACACACACACATCCAGTATTAAACCACTTTGCATCCATCACAAAAATCACAGTAGACACGAGCAAATCACCTCCAAGGAGACCCGCGGAGACTCTGTCTCATGTTGAAAAATATAACCTACTTCTCGTAAGCGTGTGTATCTGGAGATGGACAGCATGTACAACGTAGGTAGAATGTGTACAAAAGACTAAATTCCAGTGACGTGACAAGTGCGGTTGATTTTGTAAACTCTGTAGTTACATACAGCCTTGCAACTTAACTGTCTTGAATAAACACTAATCATTATTTATCCTTGCGTGACCGCCAGAGCCGAAGCTAGGATTTTGGCGCCCTTGGGCACATGAAGAAAAATCGCCCCTTATAAAAATTTATTTCGAATACAGGTTTATTAGTGTTTTTATGATGTAATCTATCTGCACTCCTTATTGTAGACACCAGGAAGGGTCAACTAGTTAGGCAGGTAACAGGGGATGTCTATTGGTTGGGGTGCGCGACCGCCGGAGGCGAATTTTTTTTTGAGGTTAGGTTGAAATTAAGTGCATGTAAAAGTTGTTTCTTGGTGAAAATGTACGAAAAATAGAGTTCTAAATTTGTCAGTTTTCTCAGTACTAAGCTTAAATTTGAGAGAAATTGACAATCGGCCCGAAGGGCGTAGTTTTCTTTACCTTTCTTCACAACATGCTGAAAAAGGAGACAATTCGATAGAATTCTTTCCATGTTCGCTCTAAGTTCTAAGTTGAAATACAAAATTATTAATCGGCCCGAAGGGCCGCAATTTTTTCAGTGTTATACTACATTTCAATTAAAATTATATTACATTTTTTCATTTTTTTTGCGCCCCCATCAGCTGGATCAGCATGCCCGTACTTGCCCATTCCTAGCTTCGGCTCGGACCGCATGTACTACAAAAAACGTTCTGTGTATTTGATTATCCCTCCGACTTGAGAAAAGTCCACATAAACATGTCTTCGGCGAATTAAATAATTCACCGGCGAGATTTGGCTTTCACGTATCTGCTTCCCTCGTGTTTCCCCGTCGATTTCTAAAGTAAAACCCAGAACACGTAAATGACTGAACGATTAAGCGCCTGGGTCGGATTAAAGGACACGGCACGAGGTAAGTTAGCTATGCGACCGCAGCTCGAATCACCTCAGTGCTCAAATAAACGGCGGTTTGGTTTAAACACTCTAAATAAACACGCGGGCGTGTAACCGGTCATTTACCGTAATCAATACTATCCTAAACTCCACCACAACAATTCATTCTATTCGACACAGCTTATATGATGTATACAACTTGTATGGGAATTATTCAACCAAACTTTCTGGCAGAAGGAGATCTGGGTTCTGCCGACTATTTTTATTCTTTGCGAAATCACTCGAGGAGCTCCCACGATTTGGAGGGAAATATTCCGTATCACACATATTGTGCGGGGAAACGAGTTCCTGGCCATGCATGGAACTTCAGTAATTCGTGATCCCTGTTTCATTTGGCCCACGAGTGTATAACATATTGCGCGCGTGCCTCGGGATTCCTTTCCTGATGCACCCGGATTGCGTACTGAACGCGGCAGAATGTTATGGACATTCATTGCATGGCATGTAACGGAAATAATTAACGATGGACAACGATGGGCTAGAACTGTTGAAATCCATAAGTCAAGTGGCATGGAACTACTTCAAGGAAGAAATTCATCGTGTGGACAACAAATCGTTTTCAATAGAAGGGCTGAATCTGGCAATGAAGAATACTCGCAGAAGATCAAAGGATGGGGAAATGATTAACAATCGGATCATGAGGGATGGAAGTAATGGGACAAATGTCACGCCGTATCTTTTAGCTAAAGTGACAAACCCATTTAAAAAATCGAAATGCAAGGGAGTCGTAATGAATATTCTGGTTTACGCTGACACAGAACTTTATATGAATATGAAGAAATTGGTTCAGGGGACAGCTGTACCCCGGTTCTTTAAACGGTCGATAGATCGGTATCAGTTTCCAGAGTTCAATCCTGAAACGTTGTTCACGAGAAGCGACCACTGAGTTGTATTTCTTGAAGAGAGTGATAGCACTAAATTTGTCACTTGTGAGAAGACCAGAGATAGACTATCATTTCATTCTTACTTGGCATTTGACCTCACTTTCTGGTACATTTTCTCTATGGCAACTGTTCTCCTCCCCTTTGACATGTTCATTCTCTCCTACCTGAAAGTCCCACAAATTTAGCGGAAGAATCACCATTGGGATTTCGTCTACAATATGACGACCATGACACTTGGATCTATCTTTGGTTCGACCCCAGACCCTTCGCCGCAGCTACAGAAGAATCTGACTCTGACTCTACTGAAAATTTTCTTCATCTTGTTCTCAGTCTGGAATTTGGTTGCTGTTTTTATCACAATTTGCTACGGCAATTTGTTTTCAGTGGAATTGATTGTTCCCTCGTTTCCAATCAAGGGTGGTTTTTTCAAATTCAAAGATGCCAAATCTTTTCGGTTTTTCTCAACCCCAATATAATTATTCAATCATATTTCAGATTCTGCTTATGAGGACGAATCCACGAACGCTGTATTTTACTTAAATAGAGAAAATGGAAAATGCAATCATGAAGGCCACTGTCTGAGTGATGAGGAATTCCAAAAAGAATTTGGAATCGGCAAAGCAGAACTGGAAGAATGGGATTTCTTGAACAAGCGATGGCAGAATCGGACGTCTGTATACAATAATTTCCTCATACAATTAATACATCCTTCTCTTCTCCATTTCTACGTATACAACCAGATGGCAGAAAATTGCTTCAATCACGGTCTCATCGACGAAAACAGGGCTCTGGACGACTTTGTGAAATATTCTAAATTAAAAAACAAGTACATTGTATTAACAAAAGGAAAGGAAGAACTGTTGAAGACTCAAAAGAGTTTTGTGTTTCGAGAATGGAACATTAAATTTTTGTACTCAAGAATGCAGTCGATCATTTAGTCCGGAATCATGAACATTTGGCGAAAGTATTGGAAATATTTCGATCCGTCACATTTGGATTTGAAATTGAGGAAGCTACAAATGGATGAACTGAATAATACTGAAAACCGGTTTCCTTCAGTACTTCTATCGTCACAATATGTTACATATACTTGTCTGGTCTAGTAATAGCTGCACTGTTTTGTCTCGTTGAGGCCAGAGTTAACATCACGACAAACATTGTATCATGTATTCGAAAGATTGGCGGCTCATTATTTCCCTTTTGGGAAGTACTCTGCAACCCAATTTCAAAAATTCTAAAGAAATGCAGCTTCCCTCTCATAAGCATGTCGTAAGTATTCGCACATGAATGCAGTGCATTTCAGGTAACGCTATTTCACAATTCTAGTCAGGTGTGACAAGAAGCTTGTATTTCTCCGTCGGTTGGCAATTTCAAAAGTTTATTTATTTTGTAATGAATATTCAAATGTGTTACATACAATGAACTGCACAGATTGGTTGCAGGTTAAGCTACCGCTTTACGACAGTTACAAAGTGAACTCGACGTTATTTATTTTGTCACTATTTCGAACAAACTTCACCAATGCGGCTCATGCCAACACTCGAGTAAACTGAAATGTACAGTAATGTCGATGTGGTTGAAATTTTTTGTTAGATCACAAACGAAATGGGATATAAATATTAAAACATCCTTATTGCAAATGCAAGATGTATCATTAGTTGGATATCCACGATATTTAATGTTAGTGTACTATAAGTAGTGTGTAATCGTAATCTTATACTTATCTTATGTTATTTGAATATGAACATACTTATCATACTTCACATTCTGGATGACGCTTACGCACGATTTAACTGCACATGTATTTTGGTATTCAACAGAGTTTAGACACCTAATTCACTTATGAGGCCTAGTCAAACACTTTTCCGTCTAACGCTGTTTGACATTGTTGTATTACCGTAATCATATTGGGTTGTAAGGATACAGTAATAGAAAAATAAGTGAGATAAATAAATTTACGAATTACTCCATTTCAAATTTTTGTCAAACTTTGTACATTCTCGCAATGTACAGGTACTTACGAAACTATTATGTTTTTTTAGAACTTAAATTTTAAGTTTCCATTTAGGTATAAAAATACATAAACAGTGATGCGAGTTTTACAGATTATTGTGAGTGCCTGATCAGTAGCTGACCAGATCGGTAGGATCAGTAGCCTGACCAGGTTCAATTCAATTCAACATTTTCTTTTATTCCACAGAGTATTCATTTTTGTAACAATGAATTGCATAATTGGTGTTGTTGGAATTTAAAACATTTTATAGTAAAAATGTGTGGACTCTACGACAATTGTCGCAAAGCCCCTGACTCTGTGGAACTGTGACCGCTGGATTGCCGGTCACTGATGGTAAACTGTGTGAGTTGCCCCGGTAGGACAACTCTCCTAGGCTAATCAATAAAAGAGAACACCGACGAAATGATATTTGAGGGTATTTATTGTTAACCCAGGTGTGTTTGACTGTACATAAGAGCCTAGGCCACCTCAGATGGTGGCGGTCTAAAACTCTAGATGCAAGTGGTGAGAAATGAGATGAGTTGTGTGGGTTATAGTCGTCTGTCTTGTCTTGAGCTGGAGGAAGAAAAGGGGAGTTGCTGGCGCCGTGTTGACTGCCTCTGATGGGCCACGTTGCAGTGTACTCTTAAGAGCTGCGTGTCTCGTGCTCTGATGGCACGAGGTTGACCGTAATTTCCCCTACCTCCGCTTTAAGCGCTGATGGCTTCTAACATAAGACTTAATGACCTAGAGTTTGAACCCGGGTTAAAATGATAATAAAATGACGACAAATCAAATGTTTAAAAACACTCAAAACATTCACAAACAGGTGTGAGATAAAGAGTCAATAGAATCCCACACACGTGGGCAGTTCCTCTATCGCGTTTTGTAGCGTCGTAACTTAACAGAACCTAACAGAAAATTAATTCTTATTGTCAATTAATCACTTCAAGAGAAATTGCTTCACTCATTCACTTTTTCTTACATTTAGAAGTTGTTTACGTATTGGCATCTTCAATTGTAGTTACTATAGCACATTATACAAAGACAATCTACACTTCTGTGAAAAATTGTCAATTATTTCTCGTGAGGAGTCGCCTTGTTTAGTTAATAGGTAATCATTTTTACAGGACATTATTTTTCAACAGTTTTACCGATGGCTGGGAATTAATACTATCTGGTACTGAGAGCCAGAGTATAGTTCCTTCATATTTTATCACATTTCTTCCCATTTTATTTTTTGATGTACTGGAAGGTAATACTGTTGTTCCAGATCTTGTTGTTCTACTTATACAATTAGACACACTATTTTTATAGTAATTATTGAAGCATGGAGGATTATCCCTTTTCAAGTTTTTATATAGAAAACAGAGCAAACTGATATTTAGTTTCTGGGAATAACCATTTTAGTTTTTCATATATCTCGAGTTTCACCTTTACAAATTTGCCAATGCTTAGAACTATTCTACCAAGAGATCGCATTAGTTGTTCCACAATCAAAATATTTGCCTTATTACTCGTTCCCCAAATAATAGCGCGGTAATTTATAATTGGCAAAATTGTGGATTCTACTAGTAGTTTTCGATAAAGTGTAGGTAGAACATTTCTAAGCATGGACAAATTTCTTCTATGTAGGTAACACTTCTTAACTTGTTTTGATATATGAGGAAACCTCGAGAGTTGACTGACAATAATAACTCCTAATGTCTTGATTTCTTCACAAGATTCTATTTCAATGTCCTTTGCCCGTATAGTTACTTTGCCTATTTTCTCAAGATTCTGCGGAGACCATATAACGAGTAATTTAGTTTTACTTAAGTTAAGTTGCATTGAATTTTGATCCATCCAACACATTACATTCTCTAAATCAAGTCTTATGTTCGATATAGTTTCAGGTATTTGGTCTACTGTACTTGAAATTAACAAATTTGTATCGTCTGCAAACATCAATGTCATGCATTCATTTTTCACACTCGGCAGATCATTATTAAAGAGAGAGGAAAGTAGAGGCCCTAAAATACTACCGTGGGCTACACCTGTTTTTATCCTATGCAGAGACGATAACTTATTACCAATCCTAACGAACTGGAATCTACCAAAGTAATTCAAAAGCCACTCACAAGCTATTCCCAGCAATGCCAATTTTGATAATAATAGTTTGTGCACTACGGTATCAAACGTCTTCCGAAGGTCCAGAGAAATTAAAATACAAATATTATTATCACTTAAACAAGTGTATGCAAATTCTGTTAATTATATTAATGCATGTTCAGAGTTATGAAGGGGTCTGAAACGGAATTACTTGTCATATGAAAAAATTTTGTTATTAACGAATTTGATCAAATCGTTATATACTCTTCGCTCGTCAATATTGGCAATGTTGAGACGTTGTGAAATTGGCCTTATCTGGTCATAGGATTTGGGGTCAGGCTCATACACTTCATATATGACTTCATATATGATCCCGTGACCGACTCTGACGACCTGAAAAGCTTTACTTCCTGGTTACAAGCATCTGTAAAAAAAATACCTCCTCCTTACTTTTGTTTTCACATATCTTCGCATAATTTGTGAAGGATTTCTGATACGATGTTGACTGGACTTTTGGCCATTTCTACGACCCCCATGAAAGTGACATTCTTATCTCATTCTGTAATATATATGACGTATCTTTATTACTTTGATTACGGTTCACTCAAATGACATGAAACATTGATTATTCTTATTTAAGATTACTGCCGAAATATTGTAATTTATTCACAAACTTATTTCATTTTATACTGTAGATCTAGGTACGCAGGAAAATTTTTTGTAAAAATTAACACCACCTTTGAATGGGCCTCTGGTCATATCAAATAAATTCTCTTCAAATATTCAAGTTATCAAATGTCCGCCGATCGGACATTTTAACCTTGGATTCTATTGTATTGGTCCGTAACGCCAATTGCATGAACTTAAGCAAATAGTTGAACATTCGCAACGGGTATTTTTTGTCCCCATAGGATTGTTTCGCGTGTGTATTTTACAGGACTGCGTACGTATTAAAATGTCAGGCGACTTCACGCAATCCTGCTTGTCCACGTGGACTTGTAATACGTATTCTCATCGAATTGGAGTACCGACGATACCATTCCAGTGGATCTACGTTATTCTTTCTTTTGATGTTGAAGCCGTAGGGGTGTTCAGTGGGACTTTGATGGCTGTATTTACAAGAAAAGTAGCCATGCTTTTACTGTGACATTCAGAGTGGCAATTCTCCACGGATTACACTTTTCCACTTTGGATTGAATTGGATTGTACCCTGACGACAACGGAGCGGAGTTAAGCAAATAATGGAGCAGTCCCCATGGGTAGTTTTGATCTCTATCGAATAGTTTTTCGTGTGAACACTATGGCGTACAGAATTGGGTACACATAGAAATTTCAGCGACTGAATGCTTAGTCTCAAAATTTACTTCAAACCTGGTGTATTCATTTCTTGAATCCAAGTTGTTCGTACACCGGAATTGTGTATTCTATCCATCGCTCGAGATGAAGAATTTTGTTAAACCACTTTTGCTAGCTAGCACTAGATTTTACTAGTAGCAGGAGTCTTGACTACTATTAGTGCGGTTACCTTCCTAATCATAGTTTTACATCCTGACAAACTATTCGAACCGACTCAGCAGTTTACTCTCAGCTAAAAAAGGTAAGGTATCTAATAGTGTCTATTATATTGGTACATCGCGATTTATCTTTTCGCTCTGCAGGCAAATCAGGCAATCAATTCTGGTTATATTAATCAGCTTTCGTCCTCATTCGATTTCTCTTCACGCAGGGTGTACGTTCACCGGTACAAATGGAAAGCACTCCATCCGTACGAAAAATAGATAAGGATTAATCGACAGAGAAATAGTCGATTCAGTAATCAAAGATTCGGTATACATCCCACGTAATCACGATTTTTTTCCGTAAGCATGAATGTACTATGGTATTGATAATATATACTGCGTCCATTTTGACAACTCACAATAGTGGACACTAAAACTTGAATATAAGTTATTTCTCTCTTTTCAGAAGTGAAATAAACATTTCAGCCCCAATTTGGTTGGATCAAATAAGCCGATGACTTTGTATCCGGTGATAGAAATTGGTGACAATTTTCTCTTAAGCGTTACGGGCATAGGGAGATCTCCGCTGATGGAACTTTTTAACCCTGGATTATATTGGATTGTTCTGTAACGCCAATTGTACGAAATCAAGCAAATAATTGTGCAATCCCAAGGGCTATTTTCAATCTACATAAAATAGTTTCGCCTTGGTATTGTACAGAACCGAGTTCATTTTATAATGTCAGTCGACATCACGCAATCCTACTTTTAAGCGTTGACTTGTCATATGTACAATGTACATATGTATCATAATGTATTCTCATCCAATTCGAGTACATACAAAGTGGCACGTAACCTTTGCCACCCCCATGCAGCCCAATCTAGGAGAGTCGGACAAAATGTGACTTATGCATTTTGTAGTGAACCTTATAGAGGAAGAAAGAAAGGTTTGTTCCTAAAGAAAGGTTTGTCTTCAACAGAGTGGCTGAATGGTCTTAAGATGGTCGGTGGTGTACCCCCAGTGAGAGTAGTTCCAGGCAGAAGTCAGGTCGGTTCCCGTTGTAGACATTGCAACGAGTTCGA
>JAQFYE010007169.1:0-10094 GCA_034694305.1 Protaphorura glebata
TCGATTTTACGAAACACGTATGTAGTAATAGTTGACGCTTCGTAACATATCATATATAATGATAGTGTTCTATATGATTACGGTCGGAATGTCAAAAAATTATGCTCAGCACACAGTCTGACACGAAGCGCAGTGCAAAATTATCGCTGCAACAGAAACACATGAGCTTCGTAAGAATTGTTTTAGATAAGGGTGTCTGTTGACCAAGTTTATATAGCAAAGTACCCCTGGTAGTGGTCCGATCAGGTTGACCAACGAACTCGACGGGAGCCTAAGGGCCATGATCATGCTCACCGAGTTTGAAGTGTATAGGACAAAAACAGTGAAAACTAGAGTGGCGACAGACACACAGACAGACACCAATGGTAATTGTATAGCTCAGTCGTTCCGCCTTTCGCAATAAACAAGTGCAGAAAAACTCAAAAATGAGAAGACTATAGGGCATCAACATTACGGCTTGACTGTCAGCTTGACTGCCTTCCCAAACACTCGGCACTCCATGTATCCACCCGACAACTTTAATTTCCAGATGTACCAGTTTTTCCTCCCAGAGAGTCAAGAAGTTGTTATTTTTATTTAGCTGGACTTACGGAACCTCCGGACTTCAGAATTTGACTCATTCGTATAGCCTCCTTGGTATAGAGTATGCACGGTTAATCGGTACATTAAAACTGGGTTTGTTGTGTCTTCTCGGAACTTAGTGTTGGAATAAACAAATAAACAAATATAATGAATGTTCTATCTCACAATTCTAGGGCGTTTCAGCGTTACAACGTTTCCCACATAAAGTGACGTAGAATAGCACATTGAACTGTCAATGGGTGCGGATTATATATATGTAGTTCCTACGCTAATTTAAGAATTTGGTGGTAGGAGTGCTCTAGTTTTTAATCAGATTGTGTGACAGATTCATTAAGGCGAAATTAGTCTGGCAGTCACGTTGCAGTTATAATGGTAATCAAAATGTAAACAGAATACGAAGCGAATAATCCGTAGGAGACAATGAAGGGCCATCTCTCTACATTCGGTTACTTTTCCCAAGTCCGCCGCCAGATGAATATTGTGCCTTAACTAAAAACTGACGCATACGCTCCGCTATTTCTTTGTACTATTCATAGCGTGAAGTAAGAGTTGATCTATTTATTGGAATTCTAATAGTATTTCACTTCGTACTTACTGACATGATATGTGATTTGAAGTAGCAATCACTAAAGACTTTTGCAAGGGAAAATAAGAAACGTACAAAACATTATTAAACTAATTCACAACCTGTCAAATATCGAGTCGTACTTCTGCAGTCATGACATGGTTCAGGTCAGCGTGATGGTCGCTTTCCCTTTGACCTATGGAATCTGATCTCCAATGGAAATAAATCTGGTAATTTTACTTAACTTTTGTGGGAATTTTCAGCGTTAAAATTTTCAAGTACAAATTCTGAGTTGAGAGAAATCTCATTACGGCGGCCGTCATTTTTTCTGTGTCTCAATTTCACTCTACATTATCGATTTGATTTGATTTGATTCTTTATTAACGTGTTTTTCACTTATGTATCCTGATACATTTAAATATAAGTAGAAATACACCCCGTTTAATCGAAATATAGTCTGAGTCCTATGGTTGGACTTTAAAGCCGACTCCCATATTACAACGTAACCAATGTTTTTGGATTTAACGAGTTGGATATATAGTGATTTTGGTAAGCGTAGTAAATCGATCATCGGCCTTTAGTCTGTGAAATGTATTAAACTCCTTATTTTGCATTCAGTGCGAAGAACGTTCATGAATTAAAGGGACGATCTACGTACGTGCATTCGTATCTTTTACTATTTTGGATGATAGATCCAGATAAAACTCTGGCAAACTAATCCGGGCATTGTGCATGGATGCATGTATGCAACGAAATAAAACGCAACATAAAAACGAGGTTTTCGGAGTTTTGCACGTCCGTGGCTATGCTGAAGTTCGGAAATAATGGATGCGGTAATAAAGAGAGGTGGACGTTGAGGAAAGGCCCGTTTAAACTCTTGGAATTGAGGGGGAATAAAATAAAGAGAGATCATAAAGTGGGAAGGCGGTCATGGAGGCGTTATAAAAGTGAACCCGGGTAGTCTGGTAGTAATCAGAACAAAGTGTCCCTTTTGACTCAGACGATCTCTTTATGATGGGAAATGCTATTAGTTGAAAGGCTCATTTTGGCATCCCTAATCTGGGAGTCCCACATGTAATTCCTTTTTTGCTTCATCGAGGCGGGGATGGAGATCAGCCATAGCAACGGGTCCATACCAACCAATCCCATGTCGCTATATATACTAAAATAAAATGATCTTCATCATCATCTCATCATATTCAGCTCACATCAAACTACTCGCTCCATGTGCATCCGCATTTCTCCCGGGTCTTGGTCGACGCGAACCCGAACACTGAAAACCGAATTTACCCTTCTGCAATTCCAAAATCTAAACTCTCGATTAACTCCTATTCTTCTAGCATTGCATTTGCATAAATGAGACCCACACATGATTTATAATCCCAGCAGAGCTCCAGAGGAACATATTTCTAAACCCAAACCACTTTCGGGTATTTTTAACTTAAAATCTCAAACGCATGCACATAATATGCATAAATTATGTCTACAAAGCTAACACTTCGTCCACACCGGAACAAGTCTTGCCTATAAATGGGACTGATTAGTTTGTCATGCCAAAAAAGAAAATGGACTAAATTACAAGGCAACCAAGCTAATTGCGCTACATTTACACTATTGCGCGGAACTTCTAGTTGCGCTTATATGTCAGTGTTAGCGACAACCTCCAGTTGTAATCGCAATCTTCGTATATTTAGGTTTCCAAGTGTGATAAACATGTCCTTTGCTGAGGTTAACAAGACAACTTTATTTATGTCCGGTTATGGGTTTGAGACATGTATTTTGGACTAAGAACAACCGGAAACGACCAGTGTTCAGTTGTATAAATAGTATGTTTGGTGAAAGGTGAACATTAATAGTGTAAGCATGCTTCGAATGGTTAATTGGCACGATTAGAGCATATGTAGCCTACGGTATGGCCGTCAAGTATGACCCAGAATGGCGGAAGTGAATATCGGATTAATGGCAACCATTTTCCCTTCCTGGTCTGGCGTGGCGGGTTACTAGATTATTGGCCTTAATTTAAATAAAGTAACACAAGGGAATGGGCATAGTTCTGAATGCGGGAAATTGGAACATGAATACTAAATTACTCTCCATTCGATCTTTAAATATTATCGGTTCTGTATGTATTTAGACTCTTATCCGTTAGAGGTGAGAAATTTTACCAAACATGCGTTCTTCAAAATATCTAATTTGTTTTGATTAAAATGTATAAGATAAGTCTTTAAGAATATCTAACTGGGCAATGCAAATGCTAATAATTTCTGTGCGATTGATAGTATTTGGGCCTGAATTAAATATTTTGTCACTCGCTGTCAATTAATCATTCTTTCAATTAGAGCGGTAAGTAAGCCGAAAATGAAATTGTTATGATTAAGAACGTTATATGATATAAAAATGAACTTAATAATTTCAAAAGTCGTCATCCATTTTTCAGAAACAAATACAATACTGAAAACATAAGCCTACATGCATTCTTGATGTAATCCGAGAGTATGATCAAATTTTTCTTCGGCACTCACTCTTACTCTAACGATGTTTACCGAATATCTCAGCGGAAGCCGTTTTCAAGAGTTTTATGCTAACGATAAATGGTTTGAGGTTTGACCAGCCGCTTGGGGCGGTAACTGATTTGCTGTTGTAATATTGTAATTCTGGCTAAAACTATGTATTCAGGAGCGTGAAGCACTTTTGGAGTCATTGGATTATTAGAAAAATTGTATGCGTTTGCCTTATTAAGTAGGTAGATTTATTTATGAGGTTGAAGAGTTGAGGTACTTTAATAATAATCGCGCGGGGACTGGACGTTTAGTATGAAGATGAGAGCGAGTTGTTAGCAGAAACCGGAATTTGAGATGGTAAAAAGGTACATGGTAGAATATTATTATTACGAGAAGAGAAGAGAAGAAGTGAAGTCATGAAATGAATGTTGATGTGTTTGATTTAATCGGAAAGAGAAATGAAACACCCAAATGCTCACGTAATGGGATATGATTTGGTGTGATATTATCAAATGATGAATTGAACTCAACTCGGAGTTTGATTATACAACACACCTTCGTCACTCATTACTTACTACATTATCAAAGAATAACCCCAAGGGGGACTGGCAAAATGTACTACGTGTTCCCGTCTGACCAGCATTTTGATACACCCACTTAAATTATCTTTCAAACTTTTCATACAAACATTCTAGATTGATGGTCAAATTTAATTTAGTTACACTTCACCGTGTCCCGTGTTAGCTGACGCAAATGCAAACAATAGAATTTCGTTAATCCGTAATATAATAAGTTTGGAGAATTCTAGCACCTGTTATTATTCCGTTATAAGGTAATAAAATGTCTACACATTGGTATCCAGTATCCATGGATTGGAAATATTTCCAATTAAAAATAACTTACCAGATAATATTCGCCACAGTATTTGTCTAAGCACGCGCACATTTCTCATGAAAAACGTGTCGGTTAAATATTTTGACAACGTTAGCTACCCCTAGGAGTAGGAAACCACGCAAATAGACAGAATACTCTTCAAAGTAACCATTATACCATATCTGCTCCAAGGATCGAACGCTCGCCACATGCAAAGTCATCAGTTCTACAGATTGGAAGGTACTGCTAACGTTAGTGCTTTTTACCCTTTTACTCTACAATTTTAAATGCTTTTCAGAATTCTTTGACACGTGAATTCTAAGTCGGAAAGACAGATTTGCGGTATTTAGTAAATAAAATGCCCTCTGTTCTGTTTTATGAATGCAATTTTAGCAAACAGAATTGGCAGATTTTCTAGTGTCACGATTGTCAATTAATTAATCACCCCAACCATGTATCAATTTAGCGCGCTACTGTATTCAGTGGTATTTTAAAACTGACCGTAACAAACTGGAATTTACTTACTCCTCTCTACATGCAATTTTACATTTATTATGTCCATTGTGTATTCTTGGAGAAGCAGGTTTCGTATTTTCTATTCCAAATAAATATTCATACAACATGGAATGGAGCCATAAAACGGGTTAGTTAGTCAGCAGAATAAGAATGGAACTTAAAGAGAAACAAGAAACCTGACTTTGAGATAAATAATACCCGGATACGATTACATTAATCATATGGCATTAACATGGAACCGCGTTTACATACTTAGTCAGTTCTTTGAAACTACGATGTAGTCTCGTGTTGAGCTCAGCATGATGTGCAACAATTATTACTCACATTATGTCAATTAAATGGGTGGTGCTCTGTGTCAATGGTCGGTCCTTGTGCACGGGCATACATTTTATTACATGCAATAGTGTTAAGAATTCTGACGAGGTTAAGTGGGTTCCATGAATTTGAAACCCTTTTATGAGTTTCCATTAGCTCCAGTCTTCAGTCCAATTCTCCAGTATCAAATCAACTTCGTTCGGACGTTTTACAAGGGAGGCTCCACACGTGACAAGATACAAATTAGCAACAGCAGCAGACCGTTTGTTTCCTTTAAGTTTGACGATTTTCGAAGTGACGAGTGCAATTTTCAACAAACAATCTACACGACTCGTGACCTGTCAAAAGCTATCTGCATACACAGTCATTCTTAAAATATTGCTCGGAAGTTTGGAAGACCTGAGCATGAGAAGACCCAAAAGTTTCTCTAATGGCATCTATAATACCTAATTCGACACTCCACAATCCTTTAGACGAACCCAGTGCAGGGAACACAACTTGTTTAAATATTAAATTATCCTATCTTATCTGGTATCTCACTATTACTTAATCTAAACGGCCTTACTAGACGAGAACGTGTGAATGTGTGTGATGGGATCATTATGGACTATACCATTCAATGCCTTCGTAAAAAATCTGAATTTCTCTACTTATGAGTTCACGAAGCTAAGGGTTTAAATGTAATAACCTCTGCATTTGCGAAAGCGCTAAACCTTATAGAAATTGATTTATCTAAAACATAAATTATATTCAGAAATGTCTAATAGGGAATAGTGTGTACAAGTTTGTAGCGCTTCTTTCTCGGATATCGTAGTTTCTTATTGCGGTATTTGCGGTGTATAGACTAGTCCGTAAAAATTGGACTGAGTCTTTTCTGTCAGCTAGGATAGCGAGTTTCCCTTGTTGGGGTGAAATCTGACTCGCAAAAATCATTAAATCAAATGAAATGAAATGAACTCCCACAAGTAATGTTACCATACCTGATGTACTCCAATATTATTGTTGTGAACGTCATTTCAAATCATTTTATGCGAAATCACGCCAATCTGCCAATCAATCCATCGTCCGTTAGGAGAATCCAACCTATAATTAAATGTAATGCACTTTTCTTAAGGTCCAGTTTCCAATGCACGAATTGGCGTGTTTTACATTATAGTATGCGCTCAGAAGCCGTTTCCCTCAAGGAAATTGTACAATCAATTCGACAGTTTGTTTTTGCATATCGCAAGGACAAACCTTATCCCCAAGACCACCTGGCCGATACAACCAGGTCGTTGTATGTTGTATTGTCCTCTAATGTCGCGATTGTCACACTATCTTTGTAACCGAAATCACTGTATTTGCAAGAAGGAAATACTAATTTATATCTTCCGCAGTCTCTACCACCCTAGAAGTTGACTTAAACTTGATTAACCGATTAATACAACATTTTATGAAAATACAATGAGGATTATTTGATTAGAACGTAACTGTGATTAAAAGTATTTTATTTGTATACTCTTCATCAGTTACAAGAAAATAAAATAATTCAGAAAATAACACGTAATATTTGATTCCCATCCTGGGTGGGCCACATTGTTACGTGTTGTTCATACCTGTAGTGCGCCCATCAATAACAAGCTCGTCATATCATATCAGACACATTAAACTTAAACCCTAGAATTACAAATTAAACGAATGGGAGTGAAATGAGAGCTTCACTTCCACATCCCAAAGTTTTAGAATGAATTGAATGCCTTGAGCTGATACGTGCGTCCACATCGAAAGGATTGAATGACAAGGATAGGGTTAAAGTTAAATCCGTTAGACCGAAATTTCGTATCAGATTACTTACTGCACAAATACACTAGACTTAGATGTTGGGAACCTTTTGGCTACAATAACACAAGTTGTTAGTTATCATAACAATCATAAATGCTACACTATTGCGCCTATACCGTAAGTTATACGCGTGACGTAAGCTCCTGAGTAATAAAATAAAATATGAGTCTCCGATAATAGGTTTTAGGCCCAAGCTGAAACTGGAGGTTGCTGGTTACCCAAAGTATTATTATTTTAATATAAAGGAGTAAAGTTACATTACAAGCCAGGATGCTGTGGCGGTGGCGTTAAACTTTAATGGTGTTGAAATCCATTCCCCGGCCAGCCTGCCGGAAGAACGTTAGAGCTCTTTATGTCGTTAATTGAAAAATAATATTTGGAAAGGACCTAGCAAAAGAGGAAAGGTTTCGAAAGGTAATATACTAGATTGAATACATAATATTATCGGGTTTTGTACGGAAACAGGCCTCTATGTTGCGTCCCGGGTTACAAATTATACCTGGGGTTCCATAATGATATTTTTTATTTTGGGACTTCAATTTGCACACTAATTCAATGCAACCAATACGCGTCTACTGACCCATCAAAGAATTCTTTACTTAGAGTCAATATATTTTATTTCCCAAACAGTTAAGTACAGAAATAAAATGGAAAGGATACCACAAACACCTTGTGGCAAAATGTACGCTGTTGGAAATGTTTGGATTTTTTATATATTGTACTCCTTGATTCTGAACAACTTTTGCGAAGGTCCTACCCTCATAAGTTTAACCGTTTGGCCGCTAGAAATACACTGTCGGGCATGTGCGAATGCGTACTGACTTTCACTTTCACTTTCACGCTGCACCATCGGACATGCTCAACAGTGTATTTCTAGCGGCCGAACGGTTAAACTTATGGCGGTAGGACCTTTACAAAAGTTGTTCAGGATTACAAGGACTACAACATATAAAAAATCCAAAGATTTCCAATGGCGCGCGGCGTACATTTTTCCCATAAGGAGTGTGCGGTATCCTGTCATTTGCGTTTTCCGGTTCAATTCCTGCCGAATCGATTTTCTCATTATTGTACTTTTCGGTAACCACACAACACTCAAGGTTAATATACAATACTTGACTCTAAGCTGTCAGGGTTCGTTATCTGAATAGAGCATCGAAGTAGTGACCTCCCCAGAGTAAGAGTTGTCATGTTTATATCTACATGTGTCTTGTCGACCGAGAGTTTGCAGAGCCAGAATTCGGACTGAAATAGTTTAAATTATTAATAGTACTTACTCTCAAGTTCAATTTTCAAAATTAGTCCATCCATGCCTAGCGGTATTACAGAGCACCCTGTACATTAAAGCAGCAAAACGGAATTCATTTGCGTGTACTTATGCGTGTACAATACCCTGGCTTGCTTTACGTTCAAATCTTTCTCAAATCATATATTTAAAAGTTCCTTAAATATGGTATTACTTGATTTTCCGGGCCACACAGGCAGCATCGCGCAAAGAGAAAACTTACAGTGTGGAATTTAGAGCACCCACCTAGTTGTTTAATTAGTGCGTGCTGCGGATTGGATCGGATTTCAGTTGCTTTCAATAATGGACCCTTGAGGCTATGTCTGAAAACCGTAGTAAGAGTTTTAGTTCAAATATTGTGTCCAACTTAATATCAAATTCTCGATGTCAGGTCAGTTATCATTGCGGCACCGATTTTTAAAATCTTTCTCGTTCTTTGCTTCCTAGTTTTACAAGATTATCAGCTTGTAAAACACCGTAATCATTAACCAAAATCCGAAAGAACAATTTACTATATACCGCAACTGATATCGTATTTGGTCAAGTATTTTGGGTAGGGCGTAGCAATTTTATTAACGGCTGATTGCTGTATTAGCGCCGGAAACCAGTTATCAAATCATCCAGAAAAAAATGAGTTGCAATACTTGCAATAGAGATAAAATAAATAATTACGCCACCAGAAGTCTGCAGAACGCACCTTGTGTCGAATGGTGTCTAAAACATTATATCCAGAGTTTCAAAACGAACGCAAACTCTGCAAAATGCGATAATGGAAAAACTAACAAGTTCTTGTCTCGTTCACTAAAATGAATCAAACAGAAGCCAGTAGTGTGTTTAATTACCACTTATTCTTACCCCCAATTAATACGTAAGGATTAAAATTCTAAACATATGAGGAGTTACAGAGTCTCGTCGACTTGAGAAGTCTTGTCCGTTTAACATTCCTCGTCTGATTAGTTAGTATAGCGGTCTGAGTGAGGAATTACCCTCGTAGCTGATCTCCATTCTTAACTACTATTAATTAAATTGGAATGCCTGTGTGAGTGTCAATTAAAACACAGCTGGAAGCAGGGCAAGTTGAGTAAGGATGTACTTAAGAAATAATACAAAGTAGATGAAGTCATCAAGGAGAAAAGGAGGAGGAGATAAAATGCAGAACAGTTCTCTCCAGTAGTGACAAGGGAACCTCAGGTACTGTATGCTTGTGTTAGGCACTAAACAATTAATAGAGAAAAGAGGTCAATGACAATTTCCAATGTGTCCGGCAACTATTTACAGTTGCAAAATGTTTTCCAGTTGGAATCGCCTCTTTAGACCAGCGTTCTACATTTCTAAACTGTAAGAGTTACGTTTAACACGTTTCAGAACAAATACTCATTATGCGCCTCTCACTCACATTCCACTGGCCAACAAGTTCGAGTTTAACATTATTAAAAAAACATGGATTTTTTGTAGAAACGTATCAGATAACTTACGACTTCAAAATACAAATACAAATACAATTAAAATGTCAAATACTCCATCGAATTGAATATATTTATTTGATTTGACCATATTTATCATTTTTGTTTGTTTGTTTGTTTTTTTATTAGAGTGCGTTAGACCTGCATTCACACATACTAGGTATGCTTATTGATTG
>JAQFYE010007170.1:0-10094 GCA_034694305.1 Protaphorura glebata
ACTATGACTAGTTGAAAAATTGAACGTAAAAAAAATCAATGAATGAATCTATTATTGCATTACTGTGAACTCTCTGCATGACATTGCTTGTAAATGTGTTAATTAAGTAGGGCTTCGTAACGACCTCAATAGAGGATGTTGTCTGGTATTAAATTAAATAAACATTACCAGTGGTAACATAGCTGAAATTGATATAGCTATTCTTTTACGATGATAACTGATCAGGGATGTTTGACCAAGCTGTACGGTTAATGACAGTTGAGATTTGAGCATTTTGTATTATCATCATTTTACGAGAATTAAGTAAATACGTTCAAAATTTTGCAGCCACATTGGTCATCCGAGCAGTCGTGTTTTTCGTATGAGCACTATAATGAGCACAACTTGCACGACTACTGTCGTCATGTGTCAATGTCAACCCGTAATTAAAGTTAATCCCCACTCCAACAGAACTTGGAAATTTTTCAAGATTGCTGCTCCGAACGTCATTCCCGTAATTCATAATGTTGAAGGTCAATCAAACTCTGAAAACTCTGCCACCTTTATTGATATAAGATTCATTTTTCTATTATTTAATTGACGCATTAACAAATGTTTTCCGGCAATTCATTTAATTCCACGAAATCTGATCTCGACGACTGATTGTGACACCAGTTCACAATCCAAAACATAACAACACAATCATAACAAAATGACAAAATGACAATAATACATGCAACGCGTTATCTTAAATAATAATTGTCAATTTTTTCTGGTTGGAAAACCGATAACCCGTCTATCAGTATATTTTTCGCATATCTTGTTCGTCGATGAAGTTCAGAGCCGGTGACGGTAAGGTGCAACAAAGGATTAACTGCGTAAACTAGTGTCATCGTTTACGCAAATTGGCTGATGATTTTTGGGTATAAATTCAAAAACGAATTGGAAAAATGCATCACTTTAACAAAGTTTAAGTTTCGAGACAAAATAAAAATCAATCACTAGTATTCCCAATTACATATTTCCTACTGGCGAAAATGGACTCACACAAAGTCATACTCTTCATCTCCACTTTATTTTCAACTTGTGGGGCTTATTCAGTTTACGAAGCTTCAAACGCTTTCTGCTCGCAGACACCAACAATTTACCCATTCGAAGGTGGATATCAGGTAATTTTCATTAGATAAACCATGTCTTAATTTTTTGAATAATTAAGGATTACCCCCTGGTGTTAAATCTCCAGTCATGCTGAACTCTTCAGGGTTGTTAATTTTGAGTGACCGGGTCACGATTATAAGGGGCTTGTCTGCAAATTAGTTATTCTGGAATTTCTAATTACAGGGTACAGATTTGTACATTTGTTAAGATTTTAATAAAATATTAAAATAGGTTTGCATCAGAATGTCAAACATTTTTAGCAGCCGAACCGAAGATATTTATGATTAGGGCACTTTTGATGTCTCACTTATTCTATTTGTTTCCTTGCGTTAAGTCTGGTATTACTCTATGAACAATGAGATATTCTTAACCGTCATTCCGAGAAGTTAGTAAAATACTAATTTTGGTTGATACGATAATTATAAAATTCTTGGTTTTCAGCTGGATGGAACCTACACGCTGATACGATATAGTGACATAGACTACACACCTTTCGGAGAAGAACCACCAGAATGTGGGACATTAACAATCGAATCTGTTTCATCCCAACTGGATTTTGTGAACAATAAGACTCTGACAACAACAAGAACTCATCCTTTTGAAAAAGATTCCTCTTTCACAAAAACCATGAATGCGATTCAAACTAATAAAATCATTACTCCAGGAAGATGGGTTGCACCCATGGGCCTATTCCGTAAGTGTAGTAATAAAATAATGCAAATGTTTTGTTGAAACTTTGCATGACCAAGGACGGCACAATACATATGGTAGCAATTTCTCCTTAGAAGTCTGCTCTGTCTTTCGCGAAAATCTCCCGATTTTGAAACTAATTGAAATTTTTGTGTATTCAGAATTTGTACCCGGTCCATTGGGAGCGACAAGAAGTCTAATGTTTCTGAAATACGCAAGGAGTACGAGTACTAGTCAAGTGGAGTCTTTCTTGTATGCCAGTTGTGGAATGCTTCCGAATGGTGGGGTCTATGGACCGGGAGTCGGTGACCCAGCCATGGCTGAATGGGGAATATTGGTCAGGGCAGGGTCCGAAGACGAAGACCGCTACAAAGATGAGGCATATTTGTCTTATTTGTATGAAGAAGCTCTTCAATTGGCAAACCTACCACCACTCTGGAATATGACTGTGATCAAGCCGGACACTTCGGGCAAGTGCATCAGAAATACTTCCTGATAATTTAATCTTCATCGCTGCTTGTCCATCAACGGCTTGCAATAATTTCTATATACATATTTATATCCGACATTTAACTAGGACTTCATGGAACTTTTAGCTCCAAGCAGTATTAACATGTCTATGCTATGCATGTATGAATGTGAATTTTGTATGACTTTTATAATATAATAAATTCAGAGAATTTGCTGTACTACTGTAGTATAAAATTCTTATGTAGATGTATATAAGTAATACAATTGAAATATAATTTCTGGAACATGAAACGAAGCTAAAATGAGCGGGGTGCGCCTGCCCCTGCTGCCTTTCCAACGTAAGTTAAGGGTTCGATCCCGAGGACAGATCTGGCTTGATACAGATTTAAACTGGTTCATCTGCAGAGGAGTTTATCATATCATGGAGTGACAGTTTGTGCTCCCTAACGCGGATAATTGATCATATGGCTTACGGAGAATTCCAATTAGAGTGTAATTTCTGTTTGTATGGATGATCAATATTAAAACCTTTTGTGTTCAGGTTTAACGCCCGAACCAAGTTCTCGAAGATGTCGTGAGGTGACTTAAGTATATGGTGTCCTAATACGCATTGCCTGCCTTCAACAATTCGATCATGTGGCTTCGAAAGCACGGCCACAATTGGTGGTGGGGGGTATGTTGGGATACCGGGGTGTGTTAGGACACCTTACCCTAGAGAAGAGTATCTAACTCATCCAACCCCTTGGATTAATGAATTATGTAATGTGTACTACTTTCTCTCTTAGAATCCTGACAAGGAAATAACCATGCACGCTGATTAGATTTCCATACATTTCTGCCCGTGCATTCCGTTGCGGAAAAAAAATTGGTCACTGAACTTGTATATTTGAATAATAATGTTTGATCTGGTAAGGGATCTTTAAGAAAGGTAAACGAATACAGTGAAAGGAAAATTGAATAAATTGGCGAAATCAGACAAATTGAGAGTCAGAGTCAGAGAATTCTTTATTAATTCATAAAGTTCCATAGCCCAGCGACAAACAGTACAATAACCAAATTGATTTCCAGTGGATGCTGCAACACTCGTAAAAGTAAACCCAGTTACATTCCTATTTATTATGATAACAAACTCACACACAATCCTCTATTTGAGGAACAAATGGCATTGAGTAATACAGTAAGCTCGGTCACAATAAGTAGTGGCTTTGAAATATAATTTTCCTTGTTACGGTTAAACAAATGTTCATGATTCATGACGTTCGTAAAAAATAAACCGTCGTAATAATATCAAAAATAATTGGTCTAACTCTTAATTGTGTTTAGTAGTTATCACTGAAATGCTTCTACATAAAACAAGATTAACAATTTGATACTGTAATAAAAACTTTAAATAAATTCAAAACAACCATGCAATACAAAAAACCAAGCATTACTTATAAGTTTAAATAATTGAGAAGACGCAAAAATAGCATTTCAAATTCGGATGCCATGCACATGCAGAATAGAGAGGAAACATGATTAAATTGAAATTATTGCGTTCATTATACTATGAATTTATTTGTAATATACACGACGATAGAAACCTAATGATTTGGACCATAAAAACTAATAAATTAAATAAATAAGAACAGATTGAACTGATTTTAAATATTAATAATTCTAACACAAATTTTCCTCACCAACATACACAAACATCTTTGGATAGAATTTAAGATTAACTGACTATAATATGAAAATTCTTTGTTAGGTACAAATTACATACAGTTATAGTAGACTTTTTACAATATTAATTACAATGTAAACATGGGAATAATTGTTTTGGACGGAGGGACTTAACTAGAGAATTCTTCACTCTAGTCTTCGTCAAACAACAAAATTAGGATCATCCTTAGTTTTATGAACGACTGTGATGACGACTTTTTGTGAAATAATCTGTTGGTGAGTTGGATGGTGGTGGTTCATTCAAAGTCACACAAGCACCATTAGTACGCAAGAAGTCCACTGCTCTTCCAGTCAAAGCCACATCACCAATTTTGACACTGTCATCTAATTCGTCGGGTTCTAAAGAACTCACGGACACATCCTCCTCTGGTAACAATGGATTCATATATGATTGGTAAAAATTAAATTTTTGGCTTAAAGATATCATTGGTTCAAGGAATAATGATGGAAGTTTTGGATTTGAATGCGGTAGAACATGACCGGCATCATCAGAATCTGAAGATAATCCATTCGTCATCACATCCATGTCTGACTCTTCATTTTTTGATCGTCCAGCGTTATTAGAATTGTCCGATCCAACAAAATTGTCCACTGGTAGAATTGCATTGATAATTTCATGAATCTCTTTACTTTTTCTACAATGAGTATGTTTCTTTTTCTTCTTGTGATGATGTTTCTTTTCAGCTGACTTTTTTTTGTGATGACTCCTTGAACGTTTCGAGTCCGACACATCACTCACGCCTCCATCATGATCTTTCATACTTTCTGGTGCTGCTGGTACTTCATATTTTGATTTAGATGAAGAGGAGTGTTTACGCTCTGACTTTCCGTCACTACTTTTTCTACGATCAATGTCACGGTGCCGAGAACTTGATGAAGAGTGTCGAGATTCACGGTTTTTGTCTTTATCCTTACTTGTACTACTTCGATGATGGTGATGACGATGGCGGTGATGATTAGAGTCCTTAGATGATGAAGACGACGATATTTTTCTCTCAGTTGTTGAATCCTTTGACCCACTTCTTTTTGTCTTTTCTTTCAGTAGTCCATTCGTGAGATCCTCTTGCTTTCTATCCCTGTCCTTCTCACTTTTCTCTTCAGTGATCTTCGTCTCCGTAACCTTCGTCTCAGTGACCTTTATTTCATTGATCTTGGTCTCAGTTACCTTTGTCTCAGTAACCTTAGTCTCAGTGACCTTTGTTTCAGTGACCTTTATCTCAGAGACCGTTGCCTTTTGTTGTGCCTGTAACTCCTTCTTAAGCATTTCATCTTTACTAAAGCAATTGAAATATCCTTTAACCTTTTCTTCTTCTTTTTCTTTTGGTTTTTCTTTGGGAATACCATTCCCACCGTTAGTTGAAGATGAAGAAATAGTACTGGCATTAGAAATCCCTTCGTCTAAAGATGGACGTCTTTTAATTGGGCTTACGTCAGAATGGACATTCAACGGTATATCAAACCGTTGAAGATCTTCAGGATTGACTCTTGGGGGTGAAGTCTCACCAAATTTTTCAAATGCTGGGGACTCTTCGTCATCATCCTCTTCAACATCATCATCATCATCACTCACCATGTCTTGATTTGCCAAAAAATTAACAAGTGTCATTTTCTCAATTTCACTTGGCGTCATACCACCTGGTGATGGGACGGGGTCAGACTCAAATTTTGACTCTTCTTGTATAGAGTTTGAGTCTTGTGCCGGATTGTATGGCGACTGTGATGGATTCTCAATTTTGGCTGTGATGGGTTCATCAGTTTGGGCAAATAAATTTGGGAGTGGATGATGACCTTCGCCTGGGGGTGATGGACAAGGAGAGTATGCCTCATCATCTGAATCTTCCATTTTTATCGGTGTCGTCGGGGCCTGTTCCTCAGCCGGTGGCGGTGGAGGTGGCGGGGGCGGCGAAGGTGGTGGCGGCGGCGGCTTAACAGCTGACTCTTCCATGGCCTCTGCTTCCTCCTTCTTCATTCTTTCAAGAAGTTCAGCTTCTTTCTTAGCTTTTATCTCACTAGGCTTAGGAGCCTTAAGATATCTATAGACAATGTCCTCAATTATAGCATCAAATGTCTCCATCACTTCTGGATTCATAACTTGATCCATAATCTGTTCTATTCCTTCGTCAAAGTAATCCGAACTGAAATACAGAAATGGATTCATGATACATGTTGTGATTCTATGCAAGAGACACAATATTATAAAAATAAAAATGGGAAATAAGAATGAAAATTGTGATATTGCTCTTGCTCTCAAAATTTACAAGGGTGGCATACAGTGTGTCAAGGTTGCATAGAGCCCTCATATGATCATCTGAATTTGATGGGACCCATGATTACCTTACACGAGTTCATCATGTTTCACCGCCGGAGACTTATTCGAGTATCAAATATTATCTCTAGTGATAATTTAAATAATGCTTACAAAAGAATCTTGTCCTTGACTGATTCACGAAAAACACGGTTTTGCCCTTCTTTCCAAGTAGATTTTTTCAAAAAATCGTTGACAGTCCCCATTACATTCGTGCTCAAACTTGAAAATGCAGGCTGTAAAACATAATATGAAACATGTATCTCCAATGTATGTGATTAAAATCCAATGCGACTATGATCAAATAACTTGATTTCCACCGCGGACACCGCAGTGACCACAAATCAAAGAAGAAATAAATTATAGAAATGATATGTTGTCCATATTTCGTGACCTTTGTAAAGGTTCGGTTCCACGAATGTTAATAAATGTACATTTTCCAAGTCCCGACCTCCCAAAACTTGTTTTGTCTGATCTTTGCGACTCACGCCACACGGAACACTTCTTGATTCATAATTCTTTTAAAAAAAAGATGGCACTATCTTCACTTAAATTCAACAACAAATTATAGAATCAAATTAAAAGCGTTCCAAATGTCATTAATCTCAAAGATCAGACGAAAAAAAATGATCCTGGGAGCTGGTAACGTTGTGAATTATGATACACCTACACCATACTCATTTATGCTACGGGGAAAGATTTCACTGTTAATGATTGTAAGTTAAATAAAATATGTGATTTGCATTATATTTTGAAAACCATGTGTGCTTACCATTGAGTCTGAACTCTCCACAAACTTTTTTCGAAATTTGTCAAAAACACCGTGACTCTTAATTTCATCCAAAACATTATTAACGATAGTCTCATCATTCTCTCCTGGTTGCTTAGTCTGTGGGCTTGATGACACGCCCTGCAGCCTATCCTTGGATCCTTCTTCAGCCTTCTGGAAAGCTTTGGTTCCCGCACCCTCATCAAAGCGTGGCATATTGTAATATAGAATTTTTTCTGGTGGTGGCGGTGGTGGTACGGGTAGTGGTAGTGGAGGAGGGAGTGGTGGATGCTCAGGCGGACCGTGACCATGACTATGACTAAAATGAGGATAATGTGACTCCATATGGGGATATTCTGGATATTGAGGAGGTTGAGGTGGAAGAGGTGGTTGGGGTGGGAGTGGTGGTGGTGGAATTGGCATATTCGGCATATTCCGTGGAACAAGATATGGTTCCACATGGTGACGAGGATTAGGATTTTGATTATAATGATGTGACTGAGAACCACCTCGACTATACCGATTTTGAAAGGAATGATTCGAAGAGGATTGATGATAGTCACCGCCAAATCTTCGACTGCCTGATCCACTGGAGTTGTTATAGAGTGGATTTCTTGACACGCGATCAACTGGTGATCCTCCCGAGGTTCGTCTTTCTCTTGGTCTATCGTCATAGTGCGAGGAGTCACGTGAGAAATGTCGTCGACCACCACGACGATTGTCATTTCGATAATACGGTCTGGAGTGTGAATTGGAGTTAAAACCTGGCGATTGGGCGGCTGATGTGGATGCTCGGGGATGTGAGTACCATGACATAATTCAATTGAAAACTGGAATTTCAATTCAAGCTGTCAACAGCAGACCGTCACTTAGATATATTCATGCTGATGAATAGCTGCAAAAGTAATTTAATAAATTAAATATCTGTGTCATCTGTAGATCTACTAATCCAAGATAGTAGCTAACTGGAAAATTTGGACCAACACTTTATCGGTGGTTATCCTCGAGAATACCCAAATATTTCCTCACCTCCTCTGTGAATACGGTGAAAGTTCCCGAAATATTGTAATTCCGATCTCTCGCCAAATGCAAATACGCTAAGCAATATTTGCTTAATTTACAAAAAGAAAACTAATTTAACAATTTAGTAATTAGAAACTATGTTCGCTGATTCGACAATATTTTCATAATGAGTAGTAAACTAATTAAACCAGTCAAAATTAAATACAGAACCAAACAAATTAGTCTTCCAGGTGTTGTTACGAAAAAAATGTATAGAATTGAAGGTTTAAAATTTAAATCCAAGCACTTAAAAACATTTTTTCCAACCATGAAGAAATTAAATTAAATATCTGCCTAACACTTCAAAATTCTGGTTCTGCTTCTCTATTCCTAATTTGTCTTTGTTACACAATATCCCTAAACCACAACAATAATCACAAAATATAAAAAAAAACTGATAGCTCAGGCTCAGATAGCAGACAACTGAAATAATAGAATTTTGAAACTTGATTTTATTTCATCAGACCTAACACACATAACAGAACCCCCAACATAAATAAGCCCAATTTGCACGAATTTTGTCGCCAAACAATGCAACAGAAAAGATAATATTCTCCAGAAAATCTACATAGTTTTCATTATTTCTTTAACCAATAGAAATGAAATTATTGACGAAATATTCAAACTCATTATTATCGAATTGAATTTATTCTCTCTTTGCCGGGTAAAAATGTATAATGTAAGGAATCAAAAAACTTGTAATTAAAATAAATATTTCGACTATTGGATCATATTATTTATATGCTGCTACGCGATGCGGTCATCTCACATCTGTGCGTTTTGTCGTAGAATCGTATTAAAACCGCCACCATCACGTAGTAAATTAAATTAGAAGAAATTCAAAGGTAAACAGTAAAATTCAAATTGCAAATTCTGATTCTGACTAATGCTAAATGCGAATGCTCCTAATATATTAAGCCTGCCCAACCCTATACAAAAACTTGACCCATGACCTGGGCAGAGGTCACAGAATACCAACGGAAATAAATGACCATGACCTTAGAAAATGTTGTCCAATATTTTCAAAATTTTAATTATGAAATGACTTACTCTCGGTGATGTGGCTGAGACAGACACGTAGACTGGTTGATTGTGTAGACTAAAAATTTTGGAGTTGACTGACAAGACCGTTGGGGTCCGGTCAAGGTCAGGTCAAATATATGAGGCGTTTAATTTGTTTTTGATTTTATTATTTTATTTTATTCTATTGAATAGATTTGAATGCGACACTGAATTGGTGGATTTGTTATGTTGAGGAAATGGGGGAAATCAAGGGACCCCGTGGTCTACGCCACAAGCGCCACACTCCACTCCAAAAACTAACTCATCAAACGCTGTTACCGTCCAACCCAATAATTTACCAAAGTCAACTATTCTATCGTACAAGTATTTATTAAACCGCATGGCTCGACATAAACATCAAAGACGTTGCACTGATTTATCAGTGCGTGTCACTAATTCTGACTCCAACTTACTTAATTATGGATAGTTTAAGTTGAATCAAGAAAACTAATTAGAATATTTTAAAAAGATTAATTTTTTAGTCATTTCATTTCAATTTCTGGTTTTCCAGCGGGGCGGAGGTGAGGCTAATTTAATCTAGAACACCTTATTTCTGATTTATGTAACTTGATCTGTAGAACCAGATTTCAAAGATTTTTATTCCTCCCTCGAACATTTTTCTTTTTTTATGTTGCCACCGATTATATTAGACGCCGGGTATTTCATGAACAAGATATTTCCTGAGTTGAATTAAATATTCTACACCGAATTCGATTTGAAAGATTTTTGAAATATGTACACACACACACACATTGTTAATTGAGATTCGTCGTAAGGCACGGTCAATCATCGCAACTTATTTTCATTGATTCACTGGAGGACAATGGGTGCTTCCCGTTTGGTCTATGTGTAGATACCTCTAGTAGTAGGAAAACA